>OY856188.1:219505110-219556879 GCA_963693315.1 Diogma glabrata | reverse complement strand
ATATATATATATATATATATATATATATATATATATAATATATATATATATTATATATATATATATATATATATATATATATATATATATATATAATATAATATATATATATATATATATATATATATATATATACATATATATATATATATATATATATATATATAATATATATATATATATATATATATATATATATATATACATATATATATATATATTTATATAGATATATATATATGTATATATATATATATATATATATATATATATATATATATATATATATATATATATATATATATATACATACAAATATATAGTTGAATAGATCTGAGATATATGTAACATATTTATATATTTATTTTTTTTTATAGCTAGAGAACTATAGAACATTCTTTGATGTAACTAAAATTTCTTACCTCAATCTACTTAATTCATAAAAAATTATATATAATTTTCGTTTTCTGTGTTCATCGAAAAAAAGTATTTACACAAAAAAACTTAAGCCACACATTATTCTAATAACATTCACACAGGCAAAAAAAAAGCTTATATTGATGAAAAGCTTCATTATGTTTATTATTATAAAACATAAATAAAACATAAAGACGTTTACATTCGTATTCATAAAAATTTATGTTTGTATAAAAACCAATTTGTGTTTATTTTTTTAAGAAAATTTCTAAGAAAATCGTAAGGAAATGGTATATAAAGTAAAAAAAGAACGAAAATCCAAACATCAAAATTGTTAATAAAAGTTTCGACTAGAAATGTTATGTTTTGTATAATGGTTTAGACTTAATGAAATATCAATATTTTTATTAATTTTTTTTTTTCTTTCGCTTTTTTATTCAATATCTTTTCCAAAATATAAAAAATATTAAGGAAGTTAGGGAGAAAAAACGTTATTTGTCGAGAGGATGATAATTTGATTAATTGATTTTTCTTTCCCTTTCAAAAAAAATAAACAGTTAACCTTATGGTTCGTATAGTTTTTATTATAATGATGGGTGTAAATTGACTAACTTTTCAAGAATAATAATTCAACTTTAGCTCTGAAGTTGTTGGATGAGTCTTGTTTTTTATTTTATCAAAATTTTGATATATTTGAAAAGTTTTTACTCGTTCAACAATAAAATTGTTTAAAATGGAAATAAAAACGACTTTAAAATTATTGCAATAATAGTAAACGATATTGTGCATGTACAAAACTACTATCAAGATCTTTCTGATAATAATTTACGTGGAAAACATACATTGATAGATTAAAAATAATAAAATAAAACATTAATGTAGGTTTTTCCTGTAAATATTAAATAAATTTTTTTGCTAAACAAAAACTCATTCGTATACATTTGCATTTCTTGGAAATAAAATTAGTTGAAAATTTTGTTCTTTCGTTTTGTTTTTTTTTTTTCGTTTAATTTTAGACGCTTTCAATTTATATCGCAATCATTCCACCTACATGTGTTTTTATGTATTTTGCTTCCTTTGAATCGTGGTTTTTGTTAAATTATGTGATTCATACAATTTTGTATTCCAACATGGAACTTGTATAAATTAGAAAAATGTGAGTAAAAAACCAACATTTCATTTTGGGTTAAAAAAATCTAACAAATTGAAAATCACAGATAACAGCATTTTTTGATTAAATTACGCCCGTATATCGATAAATTTAATAAAAGGGAATCAGATACACAATGAATGTTTCAAGCAGTTTATAACAACAAGTTGAATGTCAAAGTAAGTCCGTCATTTTATAAGCTATTAAAGTTTATAAGCATTCGTACATTTACCTAAATAAACATAATGACGTAAGCTTCTTTAATGTTTATATGTAAATGAGCTATTAACGGTCTATATATTTTTTTTTACTATTCATTGTTTGTCCTACCCTTTACATAGTTTTCCTAATTGTGTTTACGTATGTCATAGTATTTTTTTTTTTGTAAGGGACGTAAACTAAACTTACTGTTTTGATTGCTTCATGTTTAAAACTGCTTTCTTTCAATTTTTAATGCTAATGAATGAGCAAGAAATGATACTGTGGCTATGGCTCTTTTTTTGTAGTCTGTGATATCCTTTATGCTATCTCCATTATTCAAGAACAGTTTTTTGTTAGAAGCCAATAGACTCTAATATCTGCATAAATAAATAGGTGATACTCGTTCGTTGCACTGACACATCTGGTGATTGCTGACATTGATAAAACTGATACGTTGATTAAAATTACAATGTATATATCGTCGCACCGACACTTCCGGTGGTTGCTGACATGCATAAAAACGACTTGTTTTATTAAAATTTTAGACGAACAAAAACGTTTGCGTTGGTTTGGTTGCAATAAAACGATTATTGTTGTACCAATTCAAAGGTAAAAATATGAAGGGGCTGAAATCTCACAGCTATGAGTTATCAAGACTTTGGTTTTGGTTAAGGATTTTGATATAGTGTTCGAAATAAAAACTTTTATGGGGACATTGTTTTTTAGTTATCGGCACCGATGTATATTTAAAATAAAAACTTTTTGTAAAAGTACAAGTATTTTATCTCTGTTTAGAACTTTATTACAAAACTAACACGAAACATCAATTCGTTGCCGGAAAATTATAACAGATCATATATTAACATGATTTAGTGAAAAGATGATACACTCAGCAAACTACTCAAAAAACCTCTCCTTTAACGCTTCGAGAAATATTAAAAAAACAAAAATTCAGATTTCTTTCTGAAATCAAAATACATTCCAAACATCAAAAATTTAAACTTTTTTTCAAAATTCTACAAATATTCCAGAATTATGTATTACAATATCAAAAATTTAAATTATTTCAAATAATTTTAAATTATTGTAAAAAATTATAAAAAAATCAAAAATACAACCTTTTTTCAAAATTCTAAAAATATTTAAAAAATCATAACAAAATCCAAAATTGAAACTTCTTTCAAAATTTTAAAAAATATTCCAAAAATTCAAAATTTTTCCAAAATTCTCAAAATATTACAAAAATTATAACAAAATCAAAATAACAAACTTTTTCGAAAATTCCAAAAATTATAGTAAAATCAAAAATTTAAACTTTTTCAAAATTCTAAAAATATTCCAAAAATTCAAATTCAGACCGATGTAACTTTTTTCGAAATTTTTAAACTATTGCAAAAACTATAACAAAATTTTAAAAAATATCGCAAAAAATATCGCAATACCTAAAAAAAATATCGCAAAAAACTATAACAAAATTTTAAAAATATCGCAACAAAATCAAAACTACAATTTTTTTTTCCAAATTCCAAAAATTATAATAAAATTTTAAATTTCCATGTCCAATTTCATGTTCATCAATCATCACATTTCATGTCATACAAATAATTAATTTAATTTTTTCTTCACAAAAATTGGGTAAAAAAAATAAATGAAAGTCATCCTTTTGACCCACTTGACAATATTTTTTTTGACAAACTTATAATGCAATAATCTAGATTTTGGTCTCAAATACCAATCCCGACTGTTATAATTTCTTTGAATTTAAGGTTTACTATTCATTATCAATTAAAATCAACGTTTTTTAAGCAACGAGTTTTGCAAATTTCCTTGACGATTTTTTTTGACACACTTCCGGTACAGTTATCGCACACAGCGTTCTTTCGGCTCTTTCCATAGGTATTCTCTATTTTTAGAAAAAAAAATTTTGTAATCCCTCCAGCGATTTTCGGGATTTCAGCCGGCCGGCAGACAGACAAACATTTTTTTTTTTGCTTTTTTAGAATCAGTAGGTCCTAAAACGCCGAGAAAATGCCAAAAGAGTGGGGGGTAAGAATTTCACTTTTGGCTCGAGAATTCAATGATTTGATTTTTTTCCAAACCGAAGTAATTCCACAACGCTTGTTGGAACAATAAACAGTAGTTTAACCAATCAGTGTTTAATGTATTGGTTTATTCTTAAGCAGAAGTTTCAAATTCGAGCGATCATTTTTAATTTGCGAGAGAATAAAATACATTATACATGAATTGATTACATTACTTTATTTTCTAACAAAAAATTATGTATTATATAAAATAGAAACGTTTTCTACCATTAAAACAATAAATTTTTATTGTTTTTATTGAGAAATAAAATATCTGATTAAAAAAAATTCCTATGATAAAAAAAACCCCATTCTCAACAATCAACCAAATTCAACTAAAAGAAATAAGGTAATTTAACTTAAAATTTGATTTTTGAACAAAACGTATCAAAGCTATTGTGATTTTAATTTGAAAATGATTTTAATACAATCAAAACAATTTGACCAATTGTAATGATACCAATTGAATAATGATAATTTTTGTATAGGAAAATTTTCATTAGACAATAGGTTAAGTTCATTCGGCTATATGTTAGAAAACAATACAATGATTAATTATTATAGAAAAACATACAAATAAAGCTAATATTAATAAATGGAAGAGAATAAAAAAAGTTAAACCATATTTCTTTTTATGATAAGCGTTTGAGTATTTTCACGAACTGTCCAGAATTGTACATTTTTACAAGTACATATCTCAAATTTATTAACGAAAGCAAACAAAAAAATGAGATGCAAGAACCATTAACCTAATTGATATGATTACATCAACATCATCTGATCGGTAAAATGATTATTTCAACGCAGATACTAAAAAGTATTGCAGGAACAACTGCTTTGAAACTTAACATTCAAAAATATCATACAAAAGTAAAGATTCACAGAGCAATTAAATATCGATCACATGTCGGTACACTTTGTGAACAAAGGCATCCAATCATATCCATCTTTCCTAGAAACTAAGTATGAAGATAAAGAGACGGTCTTCAGAAATTACCCATTTTTACCAAATATTTCAATTCCATCTTCGCCAAATTATGTGTAGACACCATACCACTAGAGAAACTTAAATAGTTTGTAAGTCACAATAATGTTTCCAGAATAACTAAACCTTGCTTTAGATGAAAATTTTAGCAAACTCAATTGTGTCGTCTGAAAATTTTAACAATAGAAAAATATTTGATCTTTAACGTTTTTCTTAATTAAACAATAAATATTCATAAAGTAATACCATTTGTTACATCAAACAAGAAAACAATTTTAATTTGTTTCCCAATTAATTTTTAACCAATAGTATAAAATTACAAGTTTCAAATAACATTTTAGACACCATTCCACAAAATTAATACTCAAAAATTCTAATAAATAATTTCAAACACTAAAACAATTAAATTTAACTTTTCAGATTGTTTTACCTCATTTAATATTACGTTCCTAATAATTCTTTATACTAAATCATAATTTTACAAAAAAAAAACACCATTAAAACAATAAATAAATTACCACAAACAAGATGTTCATAGTTTACAGCAATTAAAAAAATTATACTAAATTTGTTTTCCAAAAAAAAAGAAAATTGTAATAACAAAATAGCTTTTCGTTATTTTTAGATTAAAAATTATAAATTATGAAATAAAATCTAAGCTTTTAGTTTTTGTTGTTTTTTTCTCTAATATAAAAACCAGCGCGTTAACTGGCACAATAATTACATAAATGATAATAATCTGATAATGGTTTTATTATTAGTTTAGTTTTTTTGTTTTTTTTTTATATAAAATATTCAATTTTTTTAATTGAAAATCAATAGAAGGGTGTTTCAAGACTATGTATTTTGTTTTAGTCTGAGAATGAGAAATCTTTTGTAAATACGATTCAGCTTTGTCTGTTTTAAGAACTTGGCTGAGTATAAAATTTATATACTTAGAATATAAGACTATAAATCACTTCTAAAAAATTTATTAAAATAGTAAAATCATTTTTGTCTTCCAATTTCAATATAATTATTCAATTTTTCATATAATAATAAAAAAAATCTTACATAAATTTGCTTGTATTATAATTCTTCGATATTATAATATCTTTTATATCGACAGACACATAAATTCATAATTTCATTCTTCCTTATATTCGAAACGTTTTATGATATTTTCTTATCGATAAAATAAGATATCGACATAGAAATAATAATAAAAATTATGAGCGTATAAATTTAAGAATATAAAACAATTTTTTAATACTCGTATCACTTATAAGGTCACAAAATAAAAAGAGATAAAATCTTATTTTAGAAAAATTCTTATGAAAATCTTTTTTGAATAATAATAACAAAAGGGTTTAAAATCGTTGGTAAGTTTTTATGTTCTGATGTATGGATTCGGTGTAAGCAACATTTATTTTTGATATACGATAAATGGTTTAGGGAAATGATTAAGTTGTTTATGTAGGGATTTATTGAAGTCGATTTTCAAAAAATGGAAAATGAAGGTTTTCAACATTTTCAAATGGAAAATGATGGATTGGAGATGAATTTTTACTTATAGGAAAATATTAATAATAAACAAAAAAAACGGTTCAACATCACCCACCTTAAATAAAAATTTGAAACATATCGAATCATCAATATAGAAGTAATTATTGATTCATATAAACGTTAGAGTATAAAAGATCAGTATGTTAGATTTTCATCATCAGATTCAGTCCAGGCAGTGCCGGATCAAGGTATTTCAGCGACGAGTGCAGATTAGGTAAATGGAAAAAAAATGCAAAATGGCAAAAAGTTTTAATACGAAGTGCTGTGTAATAAGCAATTGAAATATGTGTCACTATCACAGCAACATATAGACAGCTTTTAAGATATAGGTCCCACCATGCGTTATCAAGTATTCTCAAGTGTAGAACGCTTTTGGATCGACATTTTCTTATATGGTTTTTCAATTGTTTGATATTTGGACAATAAATCTTATTATATAATAAAATATGATATACCCCAATATTGCATAGGAATAAGTAGAAACAAAACAGAAGGCTAAACTAAACATTTTTATTAATTTTGCAAAAACATAACTAAAATTGGATTGCTAATAATCCAGCTGGTCGAATACTCCTCATTCATGAGACGTACTCCCTTCGTCAATAACTAAATAGAGATAGGTATTAGGTATCTAGAGGATCATTTCTTCCAGAAAGCAATAGCACAGCATCACCAAGTAATTAAACATTTATTATAACAAATAAAACTAATACAAATTTATTTCAAATATTTCAAATTTTCTAAATATATTGTAACGATTGTGGAGTGCGATAGAAAAAAAAAATCGTTGATAATTTTCTTTCTGGAAAGTGGTTCTACTAAAGCAATATAACTGAATAACACCTAAATAAATATCTGAAGATAACAAAAACAGAATAACATGCGACAAGAAATTAAATAATTTTATCTAATACGAAAATAAAAAGTATGGTAGAGTAGGTAAATAAACAAACTAAAAAGAATAGTTTTCACACCTTGTTGCGAAGTTTTGAAGATTGCGTTATTATGTTTTTTGCTGTTTAATTTAAAATTCTATTCTAAAATATTGCAGAGTGTATTTGTTCTTGTTTTCACTAGTTTAAAAAGGGTGGTGTTGGCGATAGATTAGTTCAAAATAAACGATACAGTTAGTTGAAAATTAACGGCAACAGAAAATATTAATAATATAACAGTGATACGGTATAGTAATATAAAATAGTCATAAATAACACTAGTTTACAAGAAAAATCTCCCGAAATAAAACCCAACTTTTCTTATAGATTTGGTCCTCCTGAACACGAATATCATATTCATTTTTTTTATTTAGCTCTTGTTTTTATGATATTCACGAAAAACCAATTTTTTGGGTGATCAAAAATGTTGTTTCGGTTTTTGGGTCTCATATTTTACAAAACCAACAAATTAAAAATATTTAATGAAACAAGTGCATAGTAAATATACCAACAAACATTTTGAGCTATATTTTGTAAAAATCCATAAAGGATTCTGGAAGTTACAGTTGAAAAAAGTTGAAAAAATACGAAAAATTCACATTTTTTTCAAATTTTTCCATTTTCAACGCCATAAATTTTGAATAAACAAAGACACTAATTTTTTTTAGTTTCTTGAAACCTATAGTTGCTTTTATTTTCTTTCTTTTAAGCTAAAAGACACGAATATTGGTGCAGTTTGCACCAAGTTATTCAAGTTTTCCCAAAAAAAGTCAAAACTCAAAATTTGGGAAAAATAATTTGTTACTTAATTTATTGTGCCATAAATAATAATTTTATAAGTTCAGTCGTTCTCAAATATCAGTAAAAAATTATTTTAACATAGTAAAGTATAATTTCCATTTTCGTTTTCGAAGTTGGGAATTGGTCGATTCATTGATCGATGAGACGTATATAGAAAAATATAAACAAAAGATAATGAATTGTGCGGAGAGGCAAAACATCATAACATCAGAACTATTAAAGTTAGTTCAAGCACCATGTTAAGCCCCTATTTATGTCTATTAATACCTGTTTGTTTCTTTTCTTTTTTCTATTCTATCCTATTTATGTCTATTAATATCTGTTTGTTTCTTTTCTTTTTTCTCTTTTTTTTTTGTTTTTTGATAATGTAAATTTTTTTCTACCATCGCCCACCTTGTGTTACTCCTTACGTTTATGATCACTTTAAGTTTAATTTAAGAAAGCAATTATTTCTCCTTTTTAATAGTTTTTCGGTTTTCCCAACTTTTGTATAATTAGTTTCAAGAGGTTTCTTTTTAAGTAGATAATTGTCGTATGATTAGTTGCAAATATAATCTCTCTGAGGATAATCTTAATTCCAAACATTCAAGTGAAAATATTAATTAAAAAAAAAAATATTACAAACATAAATTTTAAATAGTGTATTGTTTTTAAAAATCAATAAATCAATAGTGATAGCTGCCTTTTATTTAAAGCAAAATAAGTTGTTAGTAAAGTGTAAAATCAAGTTTATTTAAATGGCGTCGTCAAGAAGTTTCAAGTGTAAAAATAGCACAAACTCATTTTGTTTTATTTGTGGAAGTTACATAATACATGCTGCTAAATCACCCCATTTATAAGAACTGCCAATCTTCATTACTAACTGGTATTTTTCAACTCCTAAAATAAATCCGAGGTGGGAGGAGCTAGATCATGACCAAAACTTCACAAAAAAAATCTCAAGTTCGAGAAAAATCATATACAAATAAAATACAACTTCAAACTGATATTTTCCGACTCCTAAAATAAATCAGAGGTGAGAGGAGCTAGATCATGTCAAAAAACTTCACAGAAAAATCTCAATTTCGAGAAAAATCATATACAAATAAAATACAACTTTTGGCAAAAAAAGACATTTCATAATCAACTAACTGATATTTTCCAACTCCTAAAATAAGTCCAAGGTAGGAAGGGCTAGATCATGTCAAAAAACTTCACAAAAAAATCTCAATTTCGAGAAAAATCATATACAAACAAAATACAACTTTTGTCAAAAAAAGACATTTCATAATCAACTAACTGATATTTTCCATCTCCTTAAATAAGTCCGAGGTGGGAGGAGCTAGATCTACTACGAAAACAACTTATATATAAATCAATTGTGTTGCAGAATTTAAATTATTCTTAAAGTTAAATTTTTATTCCAAATTTTAAGTTTTGACTTTCTTAGGGAAAACTTGAATAACTTGCTGCAAACTGCACCAATATTCGTATCTTTTAGCTTAAAAGAAAGAAAATGGAAGTTACTATAGGCTCCAATAAATTAAAAAAATTAGTGTCTTTATTTGTTCAAAATTTATGGTGTTGAAAATGGAAAAATTTGAAAAAAACGTGAATTTTTCGTATTTTTTCAACTTTTTTCGACTGTAACTTCCAGAATCCTTAATGGATTTTTACAAAATATAGGTCAAATGTTTGTTGGTATATTAACTATGTACTTGTTTCATTAATATTTTTAATTTGTTGGTTTTGTAAAATATGAGACCAAAAAACCGAAACAACATTTTTGATCACCAAAAAAATTGGTTTTTCGTGAATATCTCAAAAACAAGAGCTAACAAAAAAAAATGAATATGATATTCGTGTTCAGGAGGTCCAAATCCACAAGAAAAGTTGGGTTTTATTCAGGGAGACAAAAAAAGTTCAAAATTTGTAAACTAGTGTAATTTATGTAAAGTGAAGAAAATAATAGTAAAAGATAATAATAATTATAATTATAAAAGTAAAATAACTGTAATAAATTTCGTCCAGAATGGGTTAATGTAATTTACTCATTCATAACCAATACATTCTGCATAAATGTTTTCCACATTCAAACTACTGCAAAGATAAATTAAAAAAAGGAGTTAACTAATACAATTTGAATAAATTAATGCAAATTAAATTTGTTATAGAATGGGCTCGCTAATGCAAATGTTTACATTCATGAAAAGAGGTGTGACTTATTGTTTTCTAGAAAGTGGATTAGCAGAAGTTTCTACTTATTTATTTTTGGATATAAATAAGCGAACAAAATATCAGATAGTCAGTTTAATTTTGCAATTAAAAGTGTTTTACAAATATTCGCAAGTATAAGGAATAATCGGGTGGCACTTGAGCCTGGGTACTAATAGTGAAAGAATTTGAGCCTAGTGGAATAGTAAATACAGATTTTACGAGTCCGACTCTCATTGATTCAAATTGTGGAAAGCGGTGAAATTTATCGTGTACAGATTGGAGACCCTAGATTTTATTGTAATTAAAATCGGAAGCTGCTGTAATTTTGAGATTTTGTTAACCAAAGATCCGTCTTTTTACTGTCGTATTTGCTCAATAATCGAAAAGAACCAACGAAGAGTCGTTACATTACATATTATGAAAACAAATACGATTAAGAAAGAGGAATAATAATATTTATAACGAACGAATAATAAACAGACGAATAATATGTATAACGTATAGAAAGTCCATTGTTTTAGTTTACTAAATCTAGAGGTCGAACCGAATACAAGCAATGACCGACTTGTTCTACGTTAATTTGTAAGAAAGAATAATTATAAAATGAAAATCTAAAATAAATATATAAAATATACATATATACAAAATTGCTATAAGAGAAAAGGCAACTAGTCTTTTCCGGCACATGCTTGATTACCATGGCACGTGCTTAATTTTAATAAGTTATAGTTTAGAGAAGATTCTTTTCGGATGCTAATGTTAATGGCAGTATCTTGGCTGCTATAAATAAATTCGGAAAAGATTTTGCATGTTTTGCAAATATAGAGGGTTTAAAATCTTCTATCGGAGTTAAGTTCATGTTATAAAAGTTTTTGTCCATGTTGTAAAGTTTTGAAGTTCTCTCAGAATTTTATAGCATCAGCATCGCTGATGATCAGTATAAGTTGATAATCAGTAAAATGTAATGACAGTCCTAGTTTTTTAGTTAAAATATATTATATAAAAACCCAGATCTATAACATGTTGCTCATAAATATAAGAATAAATCGTTGTTTCTAATGAATTAATAGTAGAATCAATTGAAAGAAAAAGAAATTTTGTGAAGGATCTACCAGATCTAATACTGTATTATTTCATGATTCATTTTCAAAATTTTTGCTGTTCAACAAATTCGTATTTGATTTGGATGTGAAATATTCGGTTCGCTCTCTAAGATACTAAAGTATTACAAGCTACTAGAATATTGCTTCTCTAAAACGTATATTCGCCACTTTTATGCAAAGAAATACATTAAATTACATTCAAGTTCAGACTTTGTATCATTTTAGAAACAACATTAATTTAGAAGAGAAGAATCGTGTGACAAAATTAGACTGCAAAAATATTTAAAGCTTCGATAAACCGTTTGTCCTCCTTTTGCCTCATTTTCGCCAAACATTTCGAACTTCCATGAAAGTATTATAAAATTCTACGATTTGATTTAGGTTTTCCCAATAAACTAAGCTTTTTATCTGCTGTCTAAGAAAAGCCTGAAAATAGTTGAAAAAAATTAAGAGTTTCTCCAGAAGACGACACCGCACCATTTATAACAAGATTTAAAGAATGAGCAGCACATGGTATAAAAGTTGCCCTAAGCAGATTCGATTTTGAACTGCAGCATTTTCCCTTCATGCAGGATCCGTTATAAAATCATTGACCTCTTATGTTATTCAATGAGATCTTCATTTCAGTAAGCTCTATTAATAATGTATTCGTTGCAAAAAATCAACGAAATTTTTACATATTTCTCCTTAGTGTCACCTTTTATTTTTTAAGATTATGGATAACCAAACAATAAGTCTTATCACATAATGTAACCAATATTTAATATAAGATATAGGAAGATATATATAGACCACATAGACACATATTTAATGATAAGATATAATGACCAATATTTAATGATAAGATATAGGAAATAAAATTGATGTAAGAGGTAAAGAGCACAAATTTTATAAAAATAATTTGCAGAAAAAAACCTAAATTGAATTCCCGTACTCGAATCAAATATACTCCTTGATCATACGTAAACCATTGTCTTCCTTAATAATTAATTAAAGCCTACATATAGTTAATTAAATAGAAAAAGGAAAACTGCATATGAAAGAGTGCATACAGCATATGAAAAGAGTTTATTTGCCAGCTCCCGTAAGATATCACCTTGGATGGTAATATATCACTGCTATTGCCAGTGGCATCTAGTATCTCACTTTTAATCGTATGTCAATAGCAACGACATGAGTACGCGAGGCTGTCACGTCCGTAGATCAAAAATTAAAACAAATATACAAATTTTGAAACAACAAAATTTTTGCTTTTTATATAGAAAAATAAAATTTGATTTGCATCAACATTTATTAAAAACAAAAACTAAAAAGGAACCACATTTAAAACAAAACTCAATTTTGACGCCTTTTGTTTTGGTGCCTGGTGTGGTCGCTCCTCTGAACCCGTCGTTTATCCGGCCCTGAGTCCAGGCCATGTATTAATGTTTATTTTGAACATAAAAAATTACGGTGCTTTTAATAAAAGAAACACAAGTGTAAATAGTAACGTAGTATTATTGTAAAATGCTAAAACAAACCACAACAAAACAATACACAACCTTGTAAAAAACAATATAATCATGCTACACTGTAGTGTACCATTGATGTCTGTTTTCAAAGTTCTGTCGAATTCACCATTTTTTGTCATTTGGTTTCTTAAACTAGGAAAAATTCAAAACTTTAAGCTCATAATTTTAGAGTTTGTATTCGTCACAATGTAACACGAAATTGGAATGACAACGAAAAGACACTAACACAACACGACACACTTTATATCTGTTTAAATTTTGTTTGTTCACTTTAATTTATTTTTTGACAGACATTTGTTACAGACTCATAAAAAAACAATTATCAAACCCATTTAATTACACCAATATTATTTTAGATTTAAATCTCATTGATACATAAACATAACCAACAATTATAAAAAAAGAATATTCACATAATTTATAATTCAAACTGATTACAAAATTTGTTTTCTATTTTTTTTAATAAAAATTAAATTAAACTCTGAAATAATTTTTTTAATTAAAACTTTAAATAAAAAATCTAAAATAAATATTTTTATCTATTTTATTTAAAATGTTGGGACGACACAAGTGAAAAATTGTTCTTCGACGACAACTGGCAACGACGCCGGCACCATACTAACATGTCGTCTAGTGTCAAATCACCATATTTCGTGCCGGCGGTATTGTGCCATGTAGTGTGAAAACGCTCCACCACCTCTGGTTTATTCGATGATGTTAATCTGGTTGTTATGTTCGCTAAATGCAAATATAATTTTTGTTCTATTTCTAATCATTTTGCTTATCTTAAGCTTATGACTAGCCTATTATGTTCTAGACCAACATAAAAAATAAAAACTTTAAAATTATTTAAAATTTACAACCAAATAAAAAAACTATGCAATGAACATTTTTAAGAGGACGGCTGATTTACCATTTTAATTTAATATCATTGCTTTCTATGATTTTTTGTCGAGCTTTTGCTATTGATTTGAGTTATAAAAAAAATGGAGAATAAATATTTGATTGAAAAAATGATATAAAATTTTAATCTTCTCTATAAAAAAATTAATAAAACATGAAAAAAATTTATAAATCTCAAAATAAAAAACACAAAAAACTGGGGATGAACTATTTTTTTCAATCATTTTCTACAAGATTTTAGATTTAAACGTCATCGCTTAACGGTAAAACATACGTAAAACATTATTCTAGAGATTTTATAATCTATTATTTTATCTCTGTTTAGAACTTTATTACAAAACTAACACGAAACATCAATTCGTCGCCGGAAAATTATAACAGATTATATATTAACATAATTTAGTGAAAATATATGATACACTCAGCAATCTACTCAAAAACCTCTCCATTGAGCGTTTCGAGAAAATACTACAAAATCACAAATTCATATTTCTTTCAAAATTCCAAAAATTTTGTAAAAATTAAATAAAATCAAATTTTTTTCAAAATTTTAAATATATTGCAAAAATTATTACAAAATAAAAAAGATTAAAACTGTGTTCAAAAATTCTAAAAATATTTCAAAAATTATAACAAAATAAAAAATTGAAACTTTTTCAAAATTTCAAAAATATTCCAAAAATTAGAATAAAATCAAATATTTAAACTTTTTCTAAATTCTAATAATATTCCAGAAAATGTTAAAAATGCAAACGATTCGAAAAATATTGCAAAAATTTTAACAAAATCAAGAATTAAAACTTTTTCCAAAATTCTAAAAATCATTTTTTGACACACTTGTCAATATTTCTCGACAAACTTATAATGCAATAAAATTCTTAATAATAATAATTTCATTACATTTCATTCCATACAAATAACTAATTTTATTTTTTTCTAAAACAATAAATGAAAATCAATCTTTTGACAGACTTAACATTATTTGTTTGACAAACTTATAATGGCAATAATTCTCTATAATAATAATAAAATCTCATGTCATACACATAATTGATTTTATTTTTTCCAAAAGATTGGATTAAAAAATAAATAAACCGAAGTAAAATCTTTCTTTTGACACACTTGACAACATTTTTTTGACAAACTTACACTGCCATAATTCTCAATAATAATAATAAAATTTCTTGTTATACAAATAATTAATTTCATTTTTTCCCAAAAAATTGTGTAAAAAAATGAAAATCTTTCTTTTGACAACATTTTTTGACAAACATATCATGCAATAATCTAGATTTTGATCTCACGTACAAATCCTGATCATCAAGATTTCTCCAAATTCAATGTTCCTACTCGTAAACACTTAAAATGAACGCTTTTTAAGCAAAAAATATGCAAATTCCCTTGTTTTGACACACTCGACGATTTTTTGACACACTTCCGGGACAGATTTCGTACACGTCGTGTTTTCGGTTCTTTCTACTGAGTATACTTATTTTTAGAAATAAAACTTTTTGAAATCCCTTCAGCCGTTTTCTAGATTTCATCGGTTGTGACCGCCGTACGGCCACCTGGCAGCATACAAAAATTTTTTTTGCTATTTTATAATCAGTAGGTCTTAAAAAGTCGAGAAATGCCAAAAAAAGTGGGGGTAAGACTTTCACTTTTGGCTCATGAATGTAATAGTACTAAGGTTTTTTCAAAACCGAAGTAATAAGCATGTTTGTTTGTTATCCTTTGGTGTTCTTAATCCATAGTTAAAAGCATCTCATACGACGTTTGTGTGGTTATATATTTTCATTTTCCAAATCATAACTTTTCCAAGTATAATTTATTTGTATAGTTGTGAATTTTATAGAGCATAATAATTTTCACTTAATCCACCTTTGCATATATGTAAAACAAAACATTAAAATTTGTTTTAAAGTTGAACTTGTTATAACACATTTTGTTTTCCAAACTTTATGTTAGTAAAATAATATAAAATAAATCCAATGTGATTTAAGTAGTAATATTTTTTGTTCAACAATCCTTTGTAGAATGGCCATATTATACAAAAAACTTGTAGTTTTTTTAAATTGAACAGTATATAAGTGATCTTGAAAACTTAAGTTTAACTCGTTTACGGCATTAATAGATATTGAACCGAAATAAAGAATAATTATTTTTTTATGAAAATAAATTTGGAAATTTCCTTCTTTGAAATAATAAAAAATTAAAGAATTTCCCAAACTTATCTCAAAGAATTAAAAGTTTCTTTCTTGTTTTTTATTTTTTTTTTATTTCTTTAGAAAAGTAAGTAAACTTAATAGAAAACCCGTTAAATAATATAAATCAATTTCAGAACTTTCAATAAAAGTTTTGTGCTTTATATAATAGATTTTGTTCATTTCTTAATTTTTTGTTTTGTTCCTTTGTAAAGGGGAATAAAAGCGTAATAAGATAAAATAAAATTTAATTATTTATGAATATTTTATAATTTATAGTTATTCAATTCTTTTGTGAAAGAAAATTTATGTTAAAAATAAAACCGATTTCGTGATACTTAACAATAATTTTTTTTAAGTTTATCGGTTAATTATAATTTACCCTAAAAGTAGTTTGGGTGGGGGTTTAATATCGATTTATCAACATCTGGTGCGTGCTTAAAATAGTAAGATCTGGTATTTATTTTAGTATAGTTAGATTACAGTAAATCTTTTGAAAGTAGAAATAAATTTCAATCAAAAACGTGTCTTAAAGTACGTTCAACAGGTAGACTCTCACTTTTTAAAAATTATTTTATATTACTCTGAAAGAAACGATTAGTTATAAACAGACTTTTTGTGCTAGCTGATTATTCGTTCCACATCAATTTCAAAATACGGAGCAGCAAAACATTTTTTTAATAAGAAAAGACTAAAAACTTTTCAATAATATATTAAATATTATTTTTAAATTAATAAAAGACTATTAATAGTAGTTTAACCAATTAGTTTTTTTATTCTCAAGTAAAAGTATAAGTAACAAATTTGTGAGAGAATAAAATTCATTAAACACGAATTGATTACAAACTAATTTCTAATTTCTAATTTTAAAACACGAATTGAAAAAACAATTTCTGATTAAAATTCCTTTAAAAACCCTATTCCATACAATTAAAAAAATTCAACTAATAAAATAGGAGAATTAAAATTAATTTGATTTTTGAGAAAAATAGCAATGCAATGAGATTGAAATTTGAAAAATAATATTTAATACAATCAAAACAATTTGATCAATACAATCATAACCCATCGAATATTAACTATTTTTTAAAGGAACATTTTCATAACGCAATAGGTGAAGTTTATTATTCCATAGGTTAGAAAACAATACAATAATACATACTACTATTATGGAACATACAAATAAAGTTGATATTAATAGTTGGAAGAGGATGAAATTACTTTTTTCGCCAACCGGACTAAAAATTGCACTTGTTTTTTGGGTATATTTTACCAAAAATATGTCATTTGTCTATTGCATCCAGTTGTTATGGTAGCAGTCCCAAAAACTATCATTTTTTGTCCTAGGACAAAAAATAAAGAAATCTATATTTCTGTGCAAAACAAAAATCAAAGTTTGAATAGGAAATTTATTATTATTTCACAAAAAATTGAAACGGTTGCTTGGATTTAGTTTGAGATGTAAATTAAATCTAATTTAATTGTTGAATATTTTTAGATAAAAATAAAAGATTAAATAACGGCTGGAGAAAAAATTTAAAGTTTTACTCAGACTAGAAATGGATTTTGGGACGAGCGAAAAGGTTGCCGTGCAACGCGATAGCGGATTGTTTGTTCATTTTTCGTCCTAGTGAAACAATAGTACATTATGATGCTAGGACGTAAAGCTAGAGATTTCAAGTCCAAAATAGCTTACGTCCGTAATAAAGCAACATTTTAATATATAGACGAATAAACAAACTATTTCTATTCAATCTAAATTTATTGATCTTTATGGTCCAAATACATGTGCAGAATTCTGCATGCAGCGAAATTAAAACATGTGTTGTTATATGAGAGCAATTACATGTAAATTCTGCATGCAGAAAAATTCTGCAAGATATCTCTAATTCTAATTTCGCTGCACAGAGGCAGTGCTACCACAATAAAAAAAACAAAAACTACTTGAAAACCCAGATAAAAATTGATAATTTTGACATTTTATTTGAAAATTAATTATTTTTTTTTTAACTCAAATAAAAATGAATGATATTTTTTTGAAAATGAAATTATTTTTGTAATAATTATTTGTTTATAAAGATATTCAAATATTCTAAATAATCCAAATTATAAAATAATTAAAACTAATATTGTTAATAAATAAATTTTTGGGAAAGGATTATCGGAAACAGTGGTATATGTAATTTGAACTTAAATTTTAATTTAGACATAAACGTTTTTACAGGCAACGATTCAATTATTTTCTTCTATCTTTTAATTAAGAAGACAGTTTTCTTTAAATTGCGACAATTTTCACTTATAACTATTTTATAATACGTAAGAAAACGAACTGTCATTGTTACGAAAATTCTGCACGTCAAATATATAAAAATTCTGCACATATATTTTAGATGCAGATATGCATGCAGAACTGCGTGCAGACTTTCTGCACATGTATTTTGGGCTTTACAATGTCGAAAACAAAATAGTAATAAAAATTCTCTTTCTTTTTCCTTGTACTCTACTTTGTGAAAATTTTGAATTTTTGGTATTAATCGGATTTACGCTTAAAAAATAACTTTAATCTGCCATAATCAATCGATAGAATAATTAGTCCACAATTTTGAAGCTTTAAACTTAATAGAAAGCTCAGCAAAATAGGCTAACAGAATATTGTTTTCTGATTTTTGTGCTAATCCATGATCATATTATATGCTTTTTTATATTTTTCTTCTGATATTTTTGAAAATAATATAGGCATTGCAAGAGTAATCTCTTCTTCTTAAATCGAACTCAGATTCTTAAATTTCAGGTGGCGTACAATCTTTAATCCATATCTCTGTCACTTTTTTCCATATTTAATTTCAGGTTTTAATAAGTTCATTTCATACATATTATTATAAATTTCTATTGAAGTTTTAAAATTAACCTGTTATGATTTTTGTTTCTTTGTTATTTTGTTGCCATGACATTGTTTTTATTTTTTAGTTTTTGTTTGATAGTAAAGTCTAGTGCACACAAATTTTTAAAATATGTGATGAAAATTAATTGAAATAATCTGTATTTCCAACTGACATTTTTTTCTATAGTCGAGGAGCTAGTGAGCCGTCTCGGTAACGGTCTTTCATATGCAAGGCTAGAATTTTATTTTAGTGATAAGTCATGGAATATTAACTACGGTAATTACCACCTCAGGCATCTGCCATGCACGTCATCAACCTCTAAATTTTTGCAAGTGTAAATAAAATTTAAAAAACTTCTCACTGTAAGCTTGAAATTTTTAAACGATTTAGTTCATTTATTGTAGAGTAGGCGGTTTTGATGAGAACAAGTATCTGACAAGTGAATCGAAAGATGTGCAGTATATAAGTTACAGTAAACTTTATTCTGTAAAGTTAAAATTTATATGTACAGGTCATTTTTTTACAAACCGAACACCTTTCTGAACGACACATTTTTGATTTGGGTCAAATTTTTATGGGTTTTATAGCGAAAAAAAAGATATACGTGTTCCAGGATTTTTTTCTTTTTTATTTTTTGGAAAATATAGCGGTTCTAAATTATGAGAATTTCGTTATTTTTGGTTTGACAAGCTATTTACAAAAATTCATAACTTCGATTCGATTAAAGATAAAAACTTCGTTTCATTTAAAAGTTAAGATGCTTGTCTTGAACACAAAATAAAACCGATATAAGTAACTAACAAATTCCTGTTGTTACAAACAAATGAAATGTTTAAATCGATCTTTAGTCTTCCTCACTCACGAAATTAGTTTTTAGTACGACCATCGTATTCTACGTTCAATTTTATATAAAAATGATATTTTTAATTAATGGAGAAATAGTTTTTACTGTTAGAAATAAATTAATTTATCGAGCGCGAAATAGAGCGAGAGAGGTAATAGAGAGGATTTAAATTTCGAGAATTTCATGTGTTTTGGCTTGAAGACTTATTTTCGAAGATTCATAACTTCGGTTCTGGTAAAAATAGATACAGTTTTTCTGTTTTATTTTAAAGTTAAAAACTGTTATCTATAAAATTATTAGCAAATTCCTATTGTTATAAACAAATGAAATGTTCAAATCGATTTTCAGTCGCTATATAACAAAATTAAAGAGTGTGCAGTATTACCATTGTATTCTACATTCAATTTTCTATTAAAAACGTAAAAATTAATGAAGAAATGAGTTTTACTGTTACAAACTGTTTACGAAATATTTTGTCGTCCCGCGGTCGATAATTTAATTTTTTTTTATTTGAAAATTGAACGTAGAATACGATGGTTTTACTAAACACTCTTTATTTATGTTAGGCAGTGACTAAAAGTCGATTTTATCATTTTATTTGTTTATAGCAAGTGGAATTTGAAAGTAGTTTTTATAGATAGCAGTAATTCTTTAAAAGTCCGTCTCTTAACTTTATAATAAAACTGAAAAAAAAGTGTCTAATTTTACCAGAACCGAAGTTATAAATCTTTGAAAATAAGTCTTCAAGCCAAAAATCACGAAATTCATATTAAATCCCAAAAATAAAAAAAAATCCCTAAATAAGTATATCTTTTTGTTTATGTAGAACCGGTAAAAAAGTTTCTGTTAAATCAAAAATGTATTGGTCACATTTTGTCCTAATCTATTTGGTATGTAATAGAATGACCCATTTATGAAACTTTTTGTTGTCCCGCGCTCGATAAATTAATTTATTTCTAAGAGTAAAAATCATTTCTCAATTAATTAAAAATATGATTTTTATATAAAATTGAACATAGAATACGATGGTTATACTAAAAACTCATTTTGTGGGTGGGGCAAAGATTTGAACATTTTATTTGTTTATAAAAATAGGAATCTGTTAATAACTTTTATCGGTTTTATTTTTTAAATACTTACATCTTCTAACTTTAAATTAAAGCAAAACAAAAGTTTTTATTTCTAATACAGCCGAAGTTGTGAATTTTTGAAAATAACTCATCAAGCCAAAAATCACGAAATTTTCGAAATTTAGAACCGCTATATTGTCAACAAAAAAATACAAATAAATCATCGAACACGTATATCTTTTTTTTTCTATATAAAACCCATAAAAAAGATTTCAGCCAAATCAAAAATGTGTCGGTCAAATTTTGTCCAAATCTGTTTGATTTGTAAAAGAATGGCACATATATTTGAGTTAGCGATTTAAAGAAGTGGGTACAATGACAGGCGTTTCTGGCTTGTATAAGTCCTTGACAGGCGACGGGAAAGATGTTATGAGTAGTACAGTCTCCCTTGGTTGCTTACGAAAGGGACAAAAGCATAATTGGAAGAATGGTAAAAGTTAATTGAGTGACGGATGATTGTTTTGAGTGGCAGATGTGTGTTTTGAGTGACGGATGATTGTTTTGAGTGGCGTATGTATGTTTTGAGTGACAGATGAGTGTTTTGAGTGACAGATAAGTGTTTTGAGTGACAGATGGGGGCTTTGAGTAACATATGCGGGTTTTTGTTCTAATGTTTATGTTCACATGTTCTAATATTTATTTTTCCTGCATTTAATTTTATGAGATAAATTAATTTATTTTTAACACATGCTCTAATTTATATTTTTTCTGCATTTAATTTTCTTTCATAAGGTTTTTTTTCGATTTAATTTTTTTCTTAAATACAAAATTCCGCACAAACAGCACAAAAAAAATAAAATTATAAATAAATTTAAATTTAGTCACATATGGGTTATATTACCTGTTTCGACTTAACGATTTGCAACAAATCATTCGGCTCAGTTACAATACTTCTAATTTTGTTACAGAAAAATGTACGTGTTGTTAAAATGGTTCATAAAAGTTGCAAAAAAAGAAGCTATGTTTAAGTTAAACTAACGGTTATTAAAAACATTTTTTTAAGTACATCCTTAAAATGTTATTTTATTGTACCTGCAACAAATTCAGTAACGAGTTAGCAACCTTGATGTGACAAATATATTTTCCTCAACTTACTGTTACAAGGACGCTACAGTGAGGTTTTTATTTAGTAACAATAACAATAAAAAACAAGGTTTGAACATTGTAGTTGAAGAAATTTAGTTAGTTATAAGGACGCTGCAATGCGGTTGTTCCACAGTTGCAATGACAGAAGAAGAAAACGGATCGAACACTGTAATTTTAGATATACAATTACAAGGACGCTGCAATGAAGTTTTTATTCAGTTTCAAGAACTTTAGAAGCAATCTGTCTTAAAACTTTATGTTCGCCATATTTTTCGTCGTTCTATGTCTTTTCTACACCATGCGTTTATATTTGAGAAAATCCTAATGCGATTTTCTGTAGTAATATTTATTTCCTATAGCAATTAATGGTGCAATATGACACTACGAGCATAAAAAAATGTATTTATATATATATATTTGTGGATTTCATGGTGACAATAAAAATTAAAAACTATTTCTAATTTTCCAAATTTTTTGGGTGGCGCGTGAATTTTCTCGAGGTAAAACAAAACACCTACACTCATCGACAAAATGGCATTCGTTATAAAGTTTGGATCTAAAAATCATAAAATTTCTCAAAGTACATATTGAGTAATGTTTGATTTTTAATACTTATAATGAACTTATAAACTTTCAATAAAAATCTGTAAAAAATTCTTATTAAAAACATTTTTAAAACATAGCAATATATAACTGAAACACGTGCAACTTCAGATTGTTACAACAACACATTTTAAACATAGCTATAACACATTTGTCGCATGATTGCCACTGAATTTGTTACAAAATATGTATACCGTAAATTCTGCTTTTTAAGTGGCAACGGAGCTACAGTTGCGTTACATATCTAATGTTGCGACTTTTTTATTTGTTACATTCGCTCCATTGCTACAAATATGTGCTAGCTGGGAATATCCTTTTCAGATACAATTGAGAAAATTCTGACGGGTGTGTTACTTGCGAGACTTGAGGTTTGGGTGTCTAAAAACATAATATTGAATGATTTTCAATTCGGGCTCCGTAAAGGCTACTCCACCGTTGCTTGTTTTTTTTTCCACTCATCAGTATTATTAAACTGCAGCAGAAGAACCGGTTAAAAACGTATACTTTTTTGGCGACTTCAGATCAACCTTCGATTGCATTAATAGAGAGGCTCTCTATTATAAACTGCACAACTCGGGTGTACCTACAAGGTTTGTTAATTTTTTAAAAATGTTTTACGATGGCTCGCAGTCGTGTGTTTGGGATGGTCAATCGGTATATGGGTGGTTTGAGTGTAATATGGGTGTGAAGCAAGGCTGTCTGCTAAGTTCATTACTGTTTTCTTTGTTTCTAAATGACTTAAATGATTTTCTATGTGGTGGTATATGTGTACAAAGATGGAACATTAAAATCATTATGTATGCTGATGATATTGTTTTATTAAGCCATTCTCCTCAAAATCTACGAAGGATTATTGACATGCTGTATGAATATTGTATGAGATGGAATTTAGAATTAAATCTCAACAAATCTAAAATTGTAATATGCGGAAAGCATGGAAGGGTAACTGCTGATGATAAATGGTATTATAATAATATGACGATTGGGGTTGTCACACAGTACAAATATCTAAGTATAGAGCTAACACAATTATTGACGTTTAAGAAACACCACAATACTATATTGATATCGGCAAAAAATAATATCAATATGACTTGAAACAGCTTCTTGAAAAAATCCTCTATCCAATTTGATTCCAAGATAAAACTCTTGCAAGCAGTGAGCAGGTCCATCCTTTGCTATGGTGCTCAATTGTCTGGAGATTTAAACAGTATGAAGAGGTCTAAAAGCTACTACGTTTTTACTTGAAAAAAAACCCTTGGGTAACCTTCAAATACTCCTAATTATATGTTACATTTTGAAACTGGCTTTTATCCTCTCTTCTTCTACACTTTGCAGCTTCATATTGACTTTATAATAAAAACACTTGAAAATGAGTCATCGCGAATAACAGAGGCCTTGGTTTATGAAACAGTAAGGGAAAATATATACTGGACACAGTCATGGAACGAATTAGCGAAAAATGTGGGAGTGAATATTAATTTAAATTGATGATTCAAATACGGCAAACATTAAAACAGAAATGTTTCTCGTGATGGAAAAATTAAAATATAAACATTCTGAAGAAAATAAGCAACTAGCCTTCCAATCTGTTTTCCATCCAGATTATTACTTAAATTTAAGTTACGGTACGTCCAGTTACTGTAAAGAGCTTGGGACAGTAGAAAAAATTCGGTTAGTATTGATGTCTATATGTAGTTTGTTAAATTTGAATGCAAAACCTTGGCAACTAAACACAACAGGTGTATGTTCATTATTTAACCTTTATAAAGTAGAAAATGTGTACCACTTTGTTGCAATCTTCCCTATTTTGAATGGCATCAGAAATAAAATATTTAATAAAACTGCTTTGATGGTTGTTGAGTTCAGATAGTACTAAAATGGAAAAGACTGGGAGAAATTATATTACTACGTGAAATTTACTATAAAGTACAGAGCATCGTTAATAAATGAATAAACGATGATAATTAATTTTGTTAAATTGTAATTCTTTATCCATTGTTAGAATTTTGATATTTGATTTTTCTCAATTCATTACGTAGATACTTTTAAGTGTTATTTTACTTTATTGTAAGTTGTAATTTACAAAATTGTAATTACAAATAAGTAATTGAACAAAATTATAATTTATAATTAAAATCCTTTTTCAACGGTAAATTTTAACAAAATATATTCTATCTTCTATCTTCTATATATATAAAAATTAATGTTTGTTTGTTCGTATTCGATAATCTCCAAAATCACTGCACCTATTTGAAAAATTCTTTCACTATTTGAAAGGTACATTATTCTCGATGAACATATGCTATATATTATGTATTTAAATGGAATCCCAGGGCTCTTGTAATTAACTTAAGGGGTTTTGCCTTTATTATTTTTATCTAAATATATCGTTTTATACATTTGGTTTGCTTTGATCAATGCTTTTTACATTGAACATAATTTAATGAAATTGAAAAATGAAAGTATGATATGACAAACAAATATGTTTATTTCTATATCAAAATTACATATTTTGGAATTTAGCACATGATCAAATTGTTTTATCTACACCAAATATGTTGCTGGTATGCAATTGTATGTGATACATATTTCTAAAACTAAGTGAAGATAGTGGATAACATCGATTATATCGATTTAAAGCCCAAATTACAAAATGGAATTCGCACAAATACTATACAAAGAAGCATAGCTTATGTCAAAAACGGATGGTAATCATGATAAACAAACTAATTAAAAATAGTGGCATTTAGCCAGCAACACGTTTGCAATAGTGACTTGCAAACGGTAACAATGCATTAATACCAATAAATTTTATATATCTTGAATTGAATTCTATATATTTTCTATGAATTCTATGAATTTCATATAAATTATGGATCTATGGGTGTGACAACCCCGCGTACTTTGGTACCTGCTATTGGCAAATCAGTTAACGTGAGATATCGTATACCACTGGCAATGGCAGTAAGATATCACTAATTAAGGGGATAAGTGATATTTTAGGGATGATGGGGGATAAACTTTTTTCAATCAACGATAGCACACTTAGTCTTATAGTTATGGAATATTCTTTGGTGATGACACGCTTTTTTAGGTATTTTTAAATAAAATATGTTGGGTAGTAGGAATAACAACACAACGTGTCACAACAACACATAAGAACCTTTTAAGAACAAGGTCCCACAACAACATGCTTCTAAGGTGTTTATGGTCGCAATTCTTTTATTTTTTATTTCTTTTAGAGAATGAACTTTTTGCTTGCTCGAAGAAATGAGTTTCCATATAACTATTATATATGCTGGATTGAGGAAAACAATGCGTTACATGATCTTGGTATATGCTTCTAGCACTAGGAAAATTAGTAACCCAATTTTAGCTTTGTTCCTGCAAATTTGAAACTAAAAGTATTTTATTTTTATTCCCTCCATCCTAGTATGAAATATTGCCCTATGTCGTACATTATTATGTGAAAGGATTTATTATTTGGTTTTCCATTCTTCAAAAGAACATAAAAAACCAAAAAAAGAGAAATTTGCGTCCAACAACGTCTTAAAAAACATGATGGTGTGGAACCTAGGTCTTAAAAAGTTTTTATGTGTTTTGAGACGTAAATTGTTATTCTAAATATGTCAAATACTTTGAAGTTGCACAAATTTTTTTGAAATGTCATTGAAGCCACAATTTTGGAAAGTTCGAATCGGAATATGTAGTGTTGTCACGTATTCCAACAGATATGGCATTTGAGCTCAAACGTTTTGTTTCCAGTGCAACTCGCTTTTACAATGACCATCAACAAATCACAAGGACAGTTACAGCAAGTATGTGGACTAGATTGGGAGAATTCAGGCTTCTCACAAGGACAACTGTATGTGGCTAACACGTTAGGAAAACCATTCCGTTAAACGGAAAAACAAAAAATAAAGTGTACCCACAAGTACTCGAATAAATAAATAGAATGAAAACGACATTTTGAAATTCTTTCCATATTAAAATAAGTTAATAAAAATAAAAATGGCACAATGGAAATTGAATGTTATCATAACGAGTTTTTTCGAATTTTTTTCTTATGAAATAGTGGCAATATGCGACGAGCATAATGTTAAATAAACAAAACTTTTAGACTATTTGGTGTAAAAAATAAAATTTTGATAAATTTTGTGGGTGATTTGAGAGATTTTTGTGTGTTTCGTGTCGGGAACAAATACAATGCATGAGCACTGTGAACATTTGTGATTCTTTTTTTGTGCTGTATAATGTTCTATATAGAGATGATATAGAGACCTCTACTAATTCAACAAGTCATATAAATTTTTTATAGCTTACTCGAAAACTTATTTGATCGCCAATTTTTCATAAATCCGAACTCAGCTAGAGTGCTGATTATTTTTCATTCATATTTTTAAAAAGTACAATTAACAATTATGCTATCATTTCTCATTACCACTTTATTTAAATCATTGCTACTATGTCAACAAAATGTCTGCGTACAAACTTTATTTATAAGCGTAGTAAAGCACGCCGGGTCCTGCTAGTATTGAATATTTTTAAACAATCATTGAAAAATAACTCTTGAAAATCAAATCTATTCAGTTTTTTGCATTTCTTGGAAAATGTTTCCTTGTTCATGTTATGTAAATGTTTATTTTACACCATCTAAAAGCAGAAGTTTCAACAAAAATAAAGATCACTGATTTTCCCGTTGTTTTTTTTTCTTTTTGTGACTAAAATACGTTGTGTTTTTGTAAGCTAATATAGCTAATATTTCAAAATAGGATGTAGAAAATCAAAATAAAACAGCAAATTTTTAAAAAATTTGCATTTTCCCTAGCCTATTTATGCAATTATGCTAGCCGGAACCGCCTGTCATTGTACCCACCTTTTTTTAAATCGCTTATCCAAACATATATATAAATGTCAACTTTACAGAATAAAGTTTAGTGTAACTTATATACTGTACACATTTCGATTCATTTGTCAGATACTTGTGCGCATCAAAATTGTCTGTCAATTTTTTTTCTACTCTACAATAAATGAACTAAATCGTATAAACATTTCAAGCTTACGAAGTTTTTTTTTTAAATTTTATTTACACTTTCAAAACTATAGGGGTTGATGGCGTGCAGGACTGATGCCTGCCAGGTGGTGATTACCGTACTTAGCAGTCCATGACTTATCACTAAAAAAATCTAGTCTTACAGAAAGACCCCAGAGGGTTCACTAGCTCTCAGTCTATTAGTTGTTCAGTTTTAATAATGAAACGTCCCAGATTAAATTATTAAAAACTGTATCATAAGTCAGAATTTCTAGTTTCGTCTTTGAAAAATACTGTTTTATTGATCAACACAGCAATTCGAAAAAAATTATCTAATAGTAATTATATTGGTTTAAAAGAAGCAAAAATAATTTTCAAATTTTTATTACTTCGTATAAGCACTACGCAGCACTTTTTTCTAATTTCGCACAACCTCAACAAAGTCAATTTAATTTTTTATTTAATTTTTGAATATTCTTCTATTGTAGGTGGCAATACCATCTAGCTATTGATACTCCTTCATATACTTCATTTGTTTTGTTTAATATATATGCAATGAATGAGAAACATTTTTCTCTTTGTTTCGTTTTTGTGAGCTCTCACCCACAATTCCATTTTTAACTGTTTGGCTTAACAATTCTTCTAATTTAAATAAAACGCGAAACCTTTCTAGGAATAATGAAAATATTTAAAACTGAGTGATAACAACATAATTTTAGAACATTTTTTCTTTGTTTCTATGTCTGAGATATATCTCAAGCCAATTTAGCTTATTATGTAAGCGACCGTTATTTTGACAACTAGAAATTTGTTTTCTAACTGAAAAAAATTAGAATTATATAGAATCTGACTATAATTTACTTATCACACAAAATGTTAAAACCATAAACATCAATTTACTATAAATACTTACAGACAACATTAAACCGTTATCAGAACTTTTTTTGTACTGAAACAAAAGCAAACAAAGTAAGATAAATATAAAAACAGTCAATATAACTTTCCAATATATTTTATTCCCAAGTTTGTATTTGAAATTTTATTTTTCATTTTACCATTCAATGAAAATTTAATCTATTTTATTATATTTATTATTATTTTTATATTATGTTACATTATATTAAAAAATATATCTCTGCAGTATAATCTATGTAAAAATTGAACATTAAAAAAAATATAATAAAACAAAAAGGAAACTTATCCTTGTATCTCATTGCAAAACAATCCGCATATGATCTATTTATGTAGTTTTTTTTAACTGAATGTTCTTGTTTATTTGAGAAAGCTAGAAGATGATATGATACAAACATCAATACAGATAAGTTGATATGTTAATGCATGTTTAGTTAAAACTTTAAAGCAAAAACAATACATAAAACAACATAAAAGCTTAAGTATTAAAATTTGAATCAATATTTTACGTCGAATTTTGTAAATTTCAAGTAAAGAAATTAATTATCAAGCACAAATAAAAAAAGTCAGACGAGTGCGAAAATTCGCTCGTCAAGGGTTCCGTGAATGTAAACGAACACAATATCAAAAATTATTGACAAAAAGTTGTGTTGTAATGTCCTTATATTTTCAGACCATAGACACATAACAAAATAAATGTTAAATTGTAAATGTCAATAGTAAATTACAATCAAATCTACATTGATCAAAAATGGCAAAAAAAATGTTAATTCAGGTTAAATATTATCCATAGATGTTATTGGTAACTTAAAAAAGATTCAATTACACCAGCTTGTAAATGGATTAAATTTGATTATTTTTTCAAAATTTACCAATATTCCTGTCTCTGTGAATATTTTCAAATTTTTCAGTCAGTCATCGTCGAAAGGTAGGCGGCGGCACGATCTGAATTTAGCCCTTTCTTATCCATAACTCAAAAACTGTGCTGTAGTTGTCATACAAAACTTACCAAATTTCCTAACTCTGTGAAATTTTCCAAATTTTTCTGTCATTTAGTGTCGAAACGTATGGAGGGGAGGACGATCTGAATTTTGCACTTTTTCAACAGTAACTCAAAAACTGGGCAACGCAAAATTCTAAAAAAAATTGCAACGAATTTTAATTCACTTGGGTAAAAAAAAGTTTTTTTTTACCCCCTCTACCCCGGTCTTCTAAACACACAGAAATATAATTACTGGAGACTTCGCTATAGTTTTTGTACAAAATTTACCAAATTACCTAACTCTGTGAATTTTTACAAATTTTTCTGTCTACCAGTGTCGAAACGTATGGGGGGGGGGGGAACGGTGTGAATTTTGCACTTTTTTCACAATAACTCAAAAACTGGGCACCGAAAAATTTTTAAAAAATTGCAACGAATTCTAAATTAGATGTTCTTTCAAATGACACCCCACTCGCTTGGGTCAAAAAAATTTTTTTTTACCCCCTCTACCCCGGTCCTCTAAACACACAGAAATATAATTATTGGAGACTTCGCTATAGTTTTCATACAAAATTTAGCAAATTTCCTAACTGTGAATTTTTACAAATTTTTCTGTCAATCAGTGTCGAAACGCATGGGGGGGGGGGGGGCGGTCAGGACTTTGCACTTTTTCGATAATATCTCAAAAACTGGGCATCGCAAAATTTAAAAAAAAACTGCAACGAATTCCAAATTAGGTGCTCTTTCAAATGATACCCCACTCGCTTGGGTCAAAAAAAGTTTTTTTTTACCCCCTCTACCCCGGTCCTCTAAACTCACAGAAATATAATTATTGGAGACTTCTCTATAGTTTTCGTACAAAATTTAGCAAATTTCCCAACTCTGTGAATTTTTACAAATTTTTCTGTCAATCAGTGTCGCAACGCATGGGGGGGGACGGTCTGAATTTTTCACTTTTTTGACAATATCTCAAAAACTGGGCACCGCAAAATTCTATAAAAAACTGCAACGATTTCCAAATTAAATGCTCTTTCAAATGACATCCCACTCGCTTGGGTAAAAAAAAGTTTTTTTTTACCCCCTCTACCCCGGTCCTCTAAACACACAGAAATATAATTATTGGAGACTTCGCTATAGTTTTCGTACAAAATTTAGCAAATTTCCTAACTCTGTGAATTTTTACAAATTTTTCTGTCAATCAGTGTCGAAACGCATGGGGGGGGGGGGGACGGTCAGGACTTTGCACTTTTTCGATAATATCTCAAAAACTGGGCATCGCAAAATTTAAAAAAAAAACTGCAACGAATTCCAAATTTGGTGCTCTTACAAATGATACTCCACTCGCTTGGGTCAAAAAAAGTTTTTTTTTACCCCCTCTACCCCGGTCCTCTAAACTCACAGAAATATAGTTATTGGAGACTTCTCTATAGTTTTCGTACAAAATTTAGCAAATTTCCTAACTCTGTGAATTTTTACAAATTTTTCTGTCAATCAGTGTCGAAACGCATGGGGGGGAACGGTCTTGGTTTTGCACTTTTTCGACAATAACTCAAAAACTGGCCACCACAAAATTCTAAAAAAAATTGCAGCGAACTCCAAATTAGGTGCTCTATCAAATGACACCCCACACTCGCTTGGGTCAAAAAAAGTTTTTTTTACCCCCTCTACCCTGGTCCTCTAAACACACAGAAATATAATTATTGGAGACTTCGCTATAGTTTTCGTACAAATTTTAGCAAATTTCCTAACTCTGTGAATTTTTACAAATTTTTCTGTCAATCAGTGTCGAAACGCATGGGGGGGGAACGGTCTAAATTCGCACTTTTTTTACTATAACTCAAAACCTGGTCATCGCAAAATTCTAAAAAAAATTGCTTTGTTTTTTAAATTAAATGCTCTTTCAAATGACACCCCACTTGACCACATTTTAAATAGTGTTTTTACCCCTCCTCATTTCCACCCCCTTAATAAATCTAAGTATGTAAATATGACACTTGTTTATATTTTTTATTAAAAACGTACCAATTTTTCTATCATTTCAAGTACATTTGAAAATTTTCGATCAGATAGGTTCGGAGCTAATCGAGGTAAGAAAACGCAAGAAAAACGTCATTATTCAAAATTATACAAAAAAGGGTGAGGTGTAAAATTCCAAAATAAATTTTTATGGAATCCTGAAATAAAGCCGTTTCATATGATACCCTACTTGAATCTATAAAAAAATGTATTTTCTCAAAGGTCTCACATCTCAGCCCTGTAAACCAAACGAAAACCACTTTAGTTTTATTTGTATCCGTCATTTCATGTGGACAGGTTAGTTTTATACGCATACCAAATTTCAAGTCCATAGCATTTATAGTTTACGAGATAATCGATATAATGTGAAAAACACGTTTTACTCTCACCATTCACCAATAGTGTTCCGTATAAAAAACGGAACCCTAAAAATATATTTATGTTTTTCTTACGGTTTAATTTAACTTTATTAACTGCTTGTGTTATCTTTAAATTTTTGAAATGTTTTTCTAAGACAAAGTATTTCTTTCTATAGCTTTTGTAAAAGTCATTTGTAGGAAAACGTAATTTGACTTCTAAAAATGTTTAAATGTGCAGTAATCAAGTTTTTTAGCTCTTGCAAGTTTTTTATCTCTTGCAGGCTAGAATCTCTTACCAGAGTCTTAAAAATAAATTTTATCGACCAACATCACCAACTGACCAGTCTGTTTTTTGAATATCCACTTGGTTTTCGTCGGTAGTTATAGTTGTAACTGATATAACTTGGTATTTTGGGTATATAGTATAAATTTTTTTTATTATTATTTATTCCTTAATTGGAATTAATTTTATTATCAAAAAATCTTAATTCTTGATTCAAATCTTAAATCAAATGAACAAAACGAACAAAGACATTTTTATAACTGACAGCACAAAACTTACCACATATCTCCGCATGGAGGGATCAGTTTTTATTGTTTTGAAATTTTTTTTATTTTTAAACGGTAGGAACGGTAGGCTTTGACACAAAAAGTCAAATATTTTTTTATTCTGAATTTAAATTTAATTATCTTTTTCTCCTTTTTTTTTGTATTTAATTAAATTTTAAAATGTAAATTTAATCCTACCGAGTTTGGGTGATAAAAACCGTTATGGAAAACGGTCCAAACAAATTTTCATCGTGAAAATTGAAATTGTTATAAAGAGAAACTTGAAAATCGAACTGATTGATTAATCAATCCTCTAGACCATCAAAATTCAAATATCAATCAAGAAAAGGAATAAATAGAGTAAACAATGTTACATAGCAGACAAATTGGACCCTTTTTTATATTCTGCAACTTAACACAGAAGGTATATCGCAGGCTAAGTCGGACGCAGGCTTATCGCAAATTGCAGCTGACTATGAGATTGACGTAACTTTAATTCAAGAGACACACGTAAATAGTGAAGTTAAGTTGGTTAGAAGAGGACTCATCAATGGATATAAATTGGCTGGAGCAATAGACGATCAAATTTATGGATCTGCGACATATATACGAGATTCCATCTCAAACTGTAATTGTCTATCAATATCAACAAATCACAATATTCACACTATTGTTATTGAAATCGGAAGTCTAAAAATTTTGAATCTATACAAACCTCCAAATGTGTTATGGCCTAATCCTCCACTGCAACTGCAAGAGAAACCAGCTGTATATTTTGGCGATTTTAACAGTCATCATTCGGCCTGGAGATACCGCACAAATGATGTTAATGGTGAAATTATTTTTGACTGGGCAGTAAATCAGAATTTGAACCTAATTTTTGATGCAAAAGATCCATGTGTCTTTCACTCTGCGCGACATAATCAAGGATATAATCCAGACGTCTGTTTTGCTTCAGAAGATAATCTCGGAAATCCGGTTATAGTGAAATGAAAGGTGCTGAAGAAATTTCCACGTAGTCAACATAAACCAGTATTATTGGAAATCGGTATTCGTATAGAATTTGTTGACTCAGTCAAAAAACCAAGATGGAACTATCAAAGGACTTCATGGGATAATTTTGATTTTAATCACCTGAAGTTAAGAACTTTGATAGATTTGTTAAAATGGTAAAATCAACTGCAAAAAAGAACATTCCTCGAGGATTTCGTGATGAATATATTCCGTGTTGGACAAACGAAACTAGCCAGCTTTATGAAGAATATATGAACAATAACGACGTTGACGTAGCAGATCAACTTATTCAGTTTTTAGATTCTGGTCGTCGTGATAAATGGACCAAGACAACAGAAAATATGAATTTCACCCATTCCAGTCGTAAGGCATGGTCTATTATTCATCAACTCGGTATAGCTTCCTTCCCAAAAAAAAATCGATCCAGAAATAAACCCAAATCTAATAGCTTCCCGACTGATCCAGATGTTCAAAGTACATGTCAATAGATCAGTTATCTCAGATCTGAAGCGAAAACTGAAAAGAAGGAAAAAACAATGTCGATCAGCCACTGAATGCTCCAATGATTTTTCTGTGTTAGAAATTTCTGCAGCACTTAAATATATTAAACCCTGGAAAACTGCTGGTTTTGATGGCCTATACAATGAATTCCTGATCAACACAGGACCCCGGATGAGATTACGGTTTTCCAGATTTTTCTCGAACGTGTTAGCATCTGGAAACATACCATCTTTATTTCTAAAATCAAAAGTTATTGCAATATTAAAGCCGGGAAAATCAAATGACCGCCCTGAAAATTTTCGCCCAATAGCATTATTAAGTGTGTGCTATAAGTTTTTTAGAACGATTAATATGTAATCGCATTTCTCCTGTTATTGATGCTGTTATACCCCCCGAACAAGCAGGATTTAGACCAGTTCGTAACTGCACCGAACAAGTTATGGCTTTAACAACACATATTGAGGTTGGATTCCAGAAGAAATTAAAAACCAGAGTTGTATTTATCGATTTATCTTTTCCAGGCGGTATCATGCGTATGATACCGTCTGGAAAAATGGTCTACTATATAAATTCCTAGATGTAATACCATGTCTAAAGTTATATAAGCTCCTGAATTCAATGTTAAGTAACAGAGAATTAACTGTTTTTGTTGGAGAAAAATCTAGTCGATCAAGAATCCTCAAACATGGATTACCACAAGGGTCTGTCCTGGTACCACTTTTGTTTACATTGTATCTATATGACATGCCAAATACTCAGTCCAGGAAATTTATTTATGCAGATGATATTGCAATTGCAATCCAAAGCACAGAATTCAAACATATCGAGGGCATATTAACATCTGATTTGGTAATTTTAAGTGAATATTTTCAAAAATGGAGATTGCGACCGAATATTACAAAAACTGAAGTAAACTCATATCACCTTAGCAATCCACTTGCCAATGTAAAACTATCAGTTTATTTGGATGGATTTTTACTTAATCACAATCCTACTTCATAATATCTTGGCGTCACATTGGATAGAAGTTTAACTTATCGTTCGCATTTAAATAATATTGCTGCGAAAATCAAATCTAGAATTAATATTATTCAAAAATTAGCAGGGACATCACGGGGTGCGGATTTCTCAACCTTGAGAACATCATCATTGGCCCTTGTTTAATCTGTTGCTGAATATTGTGCTCCAGTTTTTACAAATAGCCATCACATAAATAAGATCGTTACTTTATTAAACAGAAATATGAGGTTAATAACAGGAACTGTTAAAAACACTCCTCTCCGGTGGTTACACGTTCTCTGTCATATAGCTCCGTCAGAAATTAGACGTAACTATTTTCTACATCGAGAGTGGTCTAATATTAAGAATAAATTTCCAAGTCTGCCGATCGCTGAAGAATTATCAGATTTACCAGTTAAAAGATTGCCTTCCGTCCAATTTATGAATCACATTCTGTTGAAAATTTCTCTGTAAACGAAGAATGGAAAAAGATGTGGAACAATAATCCAGTCGTTTATAATCACCATTTAGTCACTGACTCAACACAAAGAGTACCTGGCACCAACTTGTCTCGCAAACATCGGTCAAAATTAAACAGATTACGCACTGGTCATGGTAGATGCAACGCTTGCATGTTTTTATGGAATTTCATTTCGTCTCCAACTTGTGACTATGGTGCAGAAGAGCAAAGCATGATACACATGTCAGATGAATGTCCTATTAGATCTTTTGAGGGAGGCATATATGAAATTAACCGCTTGGATGAAGAAAGCGCTCTTCGATGGTTGGAGAATTTAGATTTGGACCTTTAATTTTTAAAATTTGTTTTCGTTTTTCTTTCTGTTCTTGATATTGTTAATTTGTTTAGCTTATAATGTACCTTATGTTTCATACGATTAATAATTTTTGATCTACGGGTGTGACAATCCCGCGTACTCCAGTCCCTGCTATTGACATACGAGTTAACGTGAGATATCACATACCACTGGCAATAGCAGTGAGATATCACTAGCCAAGGTGACATCTTAGGGGTGGTGGCAGATGAACTGTATTCAGTCAACGGTAGCACTCTCAATCTTAACTGTGAAAAAATCCTTGATGATGAGACGCTATTGCTTCCTTGAAGAAACGAGCCTTCATATAACTATGTGTGGGCTTTAATCCTCAAGAAAGACAGTGCGTCACAGGATCAAGGAATATGCAACCGGCTGGATTATTGGCAACTACATTTTTGTTTTGTTCCAGCAAATTTTTGTAAAAATTTGCTATTCGCTTTTTAATTTACTTTTATTTTTTCTATTCTATCATAAAATATTGGCCTATGTCATATTTTGTCAGTGATAGGATTTTTTGTTTAGTTATCCATTCTTTAACTAAAAATATAAAAAACAAAAAAAGAAAGATTTACGTCCATCAACACCTTTGAACGTATGTTGTTGTGGGACCTTGGTCTTAAAATGGGTTTTATGTGTTATTGTGACACATATTGTAATTCCTACTACACAACACATTTTATAAAAAAAAAAAAACAAATATTATTTTATGTTTTTAACAAAATAAACAATTATATATCAAGTAAATCGTTTCAAGTAAGATTCAAGTAAAATGTTTGTTATTTGATTACAGAAGTTGATGTTACAAAAACCGAACAGACTATTAAAAAAATATAAACTCATTATTTTTAAATCTTCTGATAAATACAGCTCAACTTACCTTATTTAAAGTGTAACTCTCATCTGTTATTAATTTTTTTTTATTTACTTATCACTTGTAAGTGATAAAAAGATATACAGTCTTTTATTGTGCGTTTATTTATCATCGTTCATTAAAAATTTTCACCTTTATTTTCAAATTCTTTTATCATTAAATACTTATTCATAGGAAACGAATTTTCTTTTCAATAAGCTCAGTATAAAATATTTCTTATTTGTAAAAGAAATCCATTAGCGACATAATAAGATTATTTCATTCAAAGCAATATATGTATTTAAACCTACATAGAGTAAAGTAAACATTTCATTTTAATATCGTTTAATAATCGTGTAAAAATTAAATTCCATAAGCTCTATCGAACTATCGCGTGTCAACTAAATATTTTAGGAACAGCAATTTTTTTTAATTCAACGTAGATTAAGCACATTCTTTTTATTCTCTAGTAGAAATTGTAATAATTATGAATATTATTTTTCACAAAATGTTACTGAATTTTGTTTTAGTTTTCCGTTTAGAATTTTTCTAGTGTATTTTGTTTTCCTCACTTTGACCGATGTTCGTAGTTTGCAGTACCAAAACCTATTAGCAAAATCATGAAAACGTACAAGAACACAAAAGACGTTAAAACACGGAAAGGTTTTATTTGAAAACAAAAAATTTGGTCTATTAGACACAAAAAGTTTTATTGCGGTAATGCTATAAAATTAGTTCACACGAACACATCAAAATGTTTATGTGTGCATTTTTATCGCTACTCAAGAGTTAAGACTTACCTCCTTAAAATTTCACTTAAAAGATTGTAAATAGGAATTATATCTTTTGTATGTATGTTTTCTGCGATATAAATAATACTTAGATTTTCTTATTGCCAAATAAATATTAAGAATCGTGTTAACAAGAAATTGAGCTAAATTACAAAACTAATAACTTTAAACAAATAATTACAACTTTAACAAGCAACTTAATAAATTGATCAATGATCATATCCACAATCAAACAGATAGATACCAAATTTATATTTTTATTACAACAAACAAGATAATCATCGATGAATATTAATCACTGAAAATTACTCCCCAAAAAAGGGAAAAAAATAATTATGGATATAACAGCGGTTAATAATTATCACTCATAAAAAATAATTATATACTTTTAACACATTTTTAAAAGGATTTACTTTGTTTTGTTTTGGATTAAATGTATTTCCATAGACCTGATTAAACAAACATATATATTATATGTAACAATATAATTAACAATATTAATTTTTGTAATAAAAATTATATATTAAAAATTATTATCAACATATTTACTATAATAATCTTAACGTTAATAACAATATACGTATAATATGTTGTTTTTGATCAATTAAAAAAATATTAAAGTAATATGAAAATTAGTAATAAACTTGTATTCTGTTGAGTCAAACATTTCAAGTGATCACTGCAGTCTTAAAAATATTACAATTACGTGTTATTATTATGGATCTGATTGGATCTATGGAAGGTTACATATGCACATAGGTCTGGTATGGAAAAAGCTAATGCATTTAAAAATGAAAGGATGGTGTCAATGCACAAAAAAAGTTGTATGGCTTATTTTGTTTAGTTGTTCAATAAAGACAAGTTAAGTAAGTTTCCGTAAATGTAACAATGAAAACGGAGCTTTCTATCTATCTGCAACGTTAGTGTTTTATTTATTACTAACAGGTGTCCGTACGACGATGCCCATGAATTGTAAATTAGTTATTAGAACCTTTTTTTTAAGTAGTTTTCTAAATTGCCTTAAAATATACTAAATTATAAATAAGTTTATAACTTTATAACTTTTTTCATTGTCATTTTATTAAATTCAATGTAATTTTAATTTTTATTTAAAATGTTATATAAAAAATTTTGATAGCACTATCGTTTGACAGACAGCAAGATCACATACAGAAAGGAACTTGGACGTTCACGGGGTTTTATTACCGGAATCGGTAAATGGGTTGTTTAAAACAAAAAACCACGGCGTTGTATATTAAATTAGAGAGTGCAAGTTGGAAATAGGGTTGCAAATGCATCATTTTCTTTTTTTTAAGTTTATCTCGAAAACGAATCTAAATTTCGATTTGCTTTTTATGAAATTTTTTGTAGAAAATTAAATTGCCCATTCAAATGGATTATTAAAAAAATTAAAAATATTATATGCCAAAAATGTTAAAACAAGAAGATAAAAAAGTCAAAATCTCGATTTTTTGTTTTACTTCGGTCTGAAAGACCTAAGTAATTCATGAGCCAAAACGTTTTAGGTCATAACGATTCAAAAACACAAAAAAAAAATTTATGTCTGTCTACCGGTCATCACAACCGACGAAATCTAGAAAACCGCTGTAGGGATTTAAAAAACTTTGAAAAACGTTAATTTTAATTGATAATGAGTAGTAAGGATAAATGTGGAAAGATCTTGATGGTCGAAATTGGTATGTGAGAGCAAAAACTAAATTATTGCATAAGATGTTTGTCAAAAAAATGTTGTCAAGTATGTCAAAAGAAAGATTTTTATTTTTTTACCCAATTTTTTGGAAAAAAATAAAATTAATTATTTGTATGACATGAAATTTTATTATTATTATAGAAAATTATGGCATTCATTATAAGCTTGTCAAAAAAATAATGTCAAGTGTTTCAAAAGAATGATTTTCATTTATTTTTTAGAAAAAAAGAATTAGTTCATTAGTTCAGATCATGAAATTATTATTATTAAGAATTTTATTGCATTATAAGTTTGTCCAAAAAATATTGTGTCAAAAAATGATTTCATTTATTTTATTAGCCAAATTTTTGGTAAAAAATTTAGTTGTTTGAATGACGTAAATATAATTGAACATGAAATTGGACATGGACATTTTTGAATTTGTTATAGTTTTTGAAATATTTTTGAAATTTTGAAAAAAGTTTGTATTTTTGATTTTGTATAATCATTTTTGCAATATTTTTAGAATTTTGGAAAAAGTTTTAATTTTTGATTTTGTTATAATTTTTTGAATTTGTGAATTTGTGAATTTTATATATATTTTGAAAAGGTTTCAGTTTTTAATTTTGTAAGAATTTTTGGAATATTTTTAGAATTTTGAAAAATTGTAAATTTATGATTTTATTATAATTTTTGGAATTTTGGATAAAGTTTCAATTTTTGATATTGTTATAATTTTTGCAATATTTTTAGAATTTTGAGAGTTTGAATTTTTGATTTTTTGGAATATTATTAGAATTTAGAAAAAGTTTAAATATTTTATTTTATTCTAATTTTTGAAATATTTTTGGAATTTTGAAAAAAGTTTCAATTATTGATTTTGTTATAATTTTTGCAATATTTTTAGAATTTTTGAAAAAAATTTTCATCTTTGATTTTGCAATAATTTTTGCAATATATTTAGAATTTTGAAAAAAGTTTGAATTTTTGATTTTATTTAAATTTTACAATATTTTTGGAATTTTGAAAGGGATATGAATTTTTAATTTTGTGATATTTTCTCGAAACGCTAAATAGAGAGGTTTTTGAGTGATAGACTTTTTGCTGATTGTATCATTTTTTCACTAAATTATGTTCATTTATAATTTGTTATAATTTTCTTATTGATTGAAGATCGATAAGCGATTTTTTATTGAACAAAATGTTCTTTTTCATTTATATAAAACAGAAAGAGGTTACACATCACTGACAGACCTGATTAGATTAATGAAAACTCGCTAGTTAGAAACATAAATCTCAACTCCAACCAAATTTTTCTAAAACTTTAATATATATAAGTTATACTATATTTTTTTTTAAATAAAATGAGTTGTGTAGTAGGCATCACAATATGTGTCACAACAACACATAAAAACCTTTTAAGACCAAGGTCCTACAACAACATGCGTTCTAAGGATATTAATGAACGCATATCTTTTTTTTGTTTTTTTATATATTTTATCAAATAATGGATAACTAAACAATAAATCCTATCACATATAAAATTTGATATAGACAAATATTTCATATTCATGATTGGATATAGAAAATATAAATAAAATAAGAGATGAAAAGCAAATTTGTTTGAAAAATTTGCAGGAACAAAACTAAAATGGGGTTGCCAATAATCCAGCTAGTGGCATAATCGTTGATTATGTGACGCACTGCCTTCCTCAATGATGAAAATCCAGATATAGAGTTATATAAAGGCTCGTTTCTTCAAGCAAGCAACAGTATTCCATCATAAAGAATTATTCCATAGTTAAGATTGATGATGCTACCGTTGACTAAATACAGTTCATCCGACAGCACCCCTAAGAGGAGGCTAGTGATATCTCACTGCTATTGCCAGTGCTATGTAATATCTCACGTTAACTCATATGGCAATAGCAGCGACTGGAGTACGCGGTTCTGTCACACCCGTGGATCAAAAATAAAAATAATTAACAAATCAATTCAAACTGATCCGTCCATGCGGGAAAATATTGTAAAATAATAAAAAAATATATTAATATTTTTACGATTCTACATAATTGCTACGAAATACAAAACAAAATTGTACACAATATTTCAAGGATAAAAAAAAAAAACAAAAACATGTATTAAAATAAATACAAAATAATGACGTCGATTATTCTCAGAATTTTTCGAGTTTTCCTTGTAAGGGAATTTTGGGATACCGCGAAAAATCGAGAAATTAAACAGAGTTGTATTTAAGGATTTTCTTTTGCAAAACGAAATGTATAGTTCATATCAGACGGCGATGGTGGTAAGTAGTTCAAATTATACTGCGAAAGTGTATTTAGTTACAACTTTACTGCGACAGTGTAAACAGTTTAAGCTGCATGCAATTATATTATGTGAATAAATTAATTGTAAACGAAAAACTGTATCGTGAACATAAAACTGTGTAAATAGAAGTGGGGTTATTCTTTAAATTGTAAATAAGGTTTTAACTGTATTAAAATATATTGTGTATTATTTTTAACTCTTTGAACTTAAAACTTCTAGAACTAACCGTTCCAACTTTTGAAGCTATGCAATATTCTTGCAATGGAATATTAGCTGGAGAATCGTTTACCTGTTGTTGTGAAACAAAAGCGGTGAACACTACTTAAATAAACTTGGTGTTTTTGCTTGCTAATCAGTGATCGATTCCAGTAAGCCTTCTCCGGCATTTTCCTGTGAATTGAAAGAATTCTTAATTTATTGAGAAAATATGTAGGGTCTGAAATCTCAAGCTCTGAGATATCAAGATTCGGGGTGGGTTAAGGATTTTGATATAGTTTTTGGCGAAAAAGTTTTATGAGGACATTGTTTTAGTTTTGGGCAGCGATGGTTATCAGACATAAAACTCTTTGTTAAAGTACATGTTTTTTATCTCTGTTTATAAATTCATTACTAAACTTACAGGAAACATCAATACGTTGCCAGAAAACTATAACAGATCATAAATTAACATAATTTAGTGAACAGATGATACAATCAGCAAACAACTCAAAATCCTCTCTATTTAGATTTTAGCGTTTCGAGAAAATATTACAAAAGCAAAAACTTATATTTCTTGCAAAATTTCAAAAATATTGTAAAAATTAAATAAACTCAAAAATTTAAACCTTTTCAGAATTCTAAAAATATTTAAAAAATTATTACAAAATCGAAGATAAAAACTTTTTTTCGAAAATTCTAAAAATATTGCAAAAATTATAACAAAATCAAAAACTGAAACTTTTTCAAAAATTCTTAAAATATTGTAAAAATTATAACAAAATCAAAAATGCAAACTTTTTTCAAAATTCCAAAAATATTCTAAAAATTAGTAAAAAATCAAATATTTAAACTTTTTCTAAATTCTAAAAATATTCAAAAAATTCTTACAAAATCAAAAATTGAAACTTTTCTCTAGATTCTAAAACTATTTATAAAATTCAAAATTAACAAATTCAAAAATCCTATTTTCTTCAAAATTCTAAAAATATTGCAAAAATTTTAATAAAATAAAAATACAAACTTTTTTCAGATATTGAGTTATGACCTAAAACTTTGAGAAATGTCAAAAAAGTGGGGGGTAATAATTTCACTTTTGGGAAGAATTTCACTGTATCTAAAAATATTGCAAAAATTATAACAAAATCAAAACAACAATCTTTTTTCAAAATTCCAAAAATATTCAAAAAATTTTATAAAAAATCAAAAATAAAAACTTTTTTCAAAATTTATAATAAAATCAATAATTGAAACTTTTTAAAAATTCTAAAAATATTCCGAAAATTCTTACAAATTGAAAATTTCTTCAAAATTCTAAAAATATTGCAAAAACTATAACAAAATCGAATAAACAAACTTTTTTCAAAATTTCAAAAATCTTCAAAAAATTTTCAAAAAATCCAAAATTTCCATGGCTTTCATTCATATGCGATTACATTCCATATTTCATACTAATAATTAATTTTATTTTTTTCCAAAAAATTGGGTAAAAAAATGAAAATCATTCTTTTGACACACTTGACAATATTTTTTGACAAACTTATAATGCAATAATTTAGGTTTTAGTCTCACATACCAATCCTGACCATGAAGATTTCTCCAAATTCTTTGTTCCTACTCGTAAACACTTACAATCGAGTGTACCTATGTCTATTGTAGACAGACATACATTTTTATGTTTGCTTTTTTAGAATCAGGAGGTCTTAAAACGTCAAGAAATGTCAAAAAAGTGGGTGTAAGAATTTCACTTTTGGCTCGAAAATGCAATACCTATGTCTTACAGACCAAAATAAAAGTGGAATAAATGAAATAAAGCGAATAATGAAAAATATCTACAGGCGGAGATACAAAAGGAGGAGATACACCACAAGCAAAAAGTGCTTCTGCTTTTGTAGGAGATATTATATCAGCTAGATTTTTGAACTAGTTTTTCTCATACCATAATTTTAGTTTGTGTAGTAATCTTAGTGGCTAGCACTTTAATTTAGTTCTGTATTTTAATCATGCTAAATTCTCGTGGTATTTCGTTTGACAGTTTTTGTCAGTGGATGAAATCATTTCCTAGTTTTTAGGTTGCACAACTTCTCATCTTTAATGTCCTGAATTGTAGTGTTTGCTTCGAATTGTAAATTTTCTTGATGGTTTGAGACATTTTTGTAGTCAATGCAATTCTGTTGGCTTGGTGTAAAAAATTGGTTTTTCACAAGTTAATAGGAAATACTTTGTTGGTGTTTATTTGTTTAATGTTCTTTTTGTTTTCTTTAATTCTTTAAACCAGTTTTTCATTTTATTTCCATATTATAGATCGATCATATGGTAGTATGTGTTTTTACAATTCTGTATGTTTTCAATATACTTTAATGGTTTAAAACCGTAAAAATCCAAATTAATCTAAATTATTGTGTGTTTTAGTTGAGATAAATGTTTAACAATTCGTTTATTAACCGTTACAATTTCCAATGATTTACTCTGGAATAATCAAGATCGTTGTACAAAATAGTTACACTGGTTCATCGCTTTATCTGTGCTAATCTAAGAATGATAATTGCACTTCTTTTGTATGACATACTTGCAAGTAAAATTGATCTGTTCTTTAATAATAATACTCTTCATTGATTTATGTGTTTTGTACGTTTTTGGCATGAATGGCGAGGCTGATACAATTCATTGATTTTCTGTCATACAGTTTTCTCGAATGCCATCCAAACTCAAAGAAAAGATCAATAAATTTACTGTGTTAAAGTTTGAGCGTAATCATATAACCGAATTAAAAATACAGCATGTTTTTTGGTGGGTATTTTTGTTTTATATGGAACAAACTGGCGATGGAGAAGATGAATTTCATGTTATTTTGAATAATTTCACGGATATCCAGAGCTTTCTTAAAACATGTTTTTCAAAAAATATTTTGGACAAAAATATCGATAAAATTTTGCAAAATAGGCAACAGGTTAACCTATGATGCTGTTTGAAAACCAGAGCAATTCTTTCTCACAAATCTTGGTGAAAGTTATATAAACTGAAAAAAAACCAAATATGTACCATGCTGAGGTTTGAGCTTAATAAAATAACCCATCAAAGAATACCAGAATGTTTAGTGGATATATTCGTTTTATATACGAAAAATTTGCGATTGTTTGAGTTTGGTCGATATACTTAGTAATCGTAAAATAACATTTTGTCTAATATTGATTTCATAGATATCCAATGTTTCCCGAGTCGAAGTTAAACTTTTCTTTAAAATCTGCATATTCTACTATTTAGAATTTAGAATATTTAAATACCACTTATTTTCATTAGAAAAAAAAGTGCGACTCGGGTTCATTCAAGCATATTGTTTCAAAGACATATGGTTTTGGGTTTTGTCAAAAACTTGAGAAATATGCGTTAGTCCATGCTTTTTGAAATCCAGATAAATTCATTGTCACAAATTTTGGTGAAGGAGCAAAACAGGGACCATGCTGAAGGTTTGAGCTTAATGAAATAATTGATAGTTTTAGCAATTAAAATATGCATTTTTTATTATGTTTTAACTCTGGATTAATATGTCTACCAAAAATCTCACAGTAATATAAAATTTGATTAACATTTAACAACAAACTAAGTGAGTTGCCAATATTTTTAATTCTTTAAGAAGCAAGAAGAGGTAGACCTTTTTACTCAGATCAAAATATTTATGATGCACATATTTTTAGAGTCTAATACCAGTTTCTAGCGTTTCGACATAGTATCGGAAATGTAGTTAACTGTTATAATGGATAATGGAATCTTTAACAAACGTTTGTATTCGCATGATAATTTTATGACTAATCGACTAATTTTGTTTTAATTTTTGTCTTAATGAAGTGATTAGAAACTATTTAAAAAACTGGAACACTTTTATTTTTTATTTGTAGATATATATAAATCGGTCACACCGTACCGTACCTTATTTATCTTGTTGTTTTGGTAATATTATACTAAAAGTGGCTTGAAAATTCAAACAAAAGCTATTAAAAGGTAATTTAGTGTTCCATTTCTTCCCTTCCTTGCTGAATTCTGGTATTATAAAAAATGTATTTCGGTATGTATATGTATTTCTATGTAATATTTTTCTGCAAACGTCGTTTATTTTATGTTCACAAACAACGATATACGATACACAGTGATACAAATTATTTTCATTTTCTTTCAAACTAAAAGAACGTATCAAAACGTGCACAAAACCGTAAAACTTATTGCAAAATATTTGAATAGAATATATTCAACAATATAAACAAATATGTAGCTTGTGAAAACTGTTTTCCAAATAAACTTAAAATGCTTTTTTCCAAATTGCATCCTTGGAGTGTTACAATTATTAGCAACAACACAAACAACAAATAAAATGTTCAGTTTATTTTCCTTTATAATTTTAAACAATCACTGTCACAACACGATGAATAACAAAAATTTCCACTTGTATTTTCGTATAAAAAACAAATCGCCTGCCTTAGGTAACAAAGTGTTTTTTGTTATTAATAAAATAAAAATCATAACAAAATTTTGTTTTATTTATTTTCAATAATGTTTATCATTTCATAATATATTTTGCTTTTATTATCTCGAGTGGTTTCTGTTTTACAGTAATGATGAATTAGTTTTGATCTTATTTTTTATTGGATTTTCAACGATTACAAATGTGCATTTCGTCCCATTGTAAACTTTTACTGTAATCATAATTTATAACCATAACTGCAAAAAAAACATTTTTTATGTTCAATGTGCTTAAATGTATATGTATGTGGGATACAATATATCTGAGTGTTATTTTTATAGGTTAATTAATATATTTTTTTAAGCGCGCATAAAATTGAAAGGATAACGTGTAAAATTGTGAATAGCTAACATGAAAACATATTGTCATAAACACGTACGTTTTATTTGTTTATGAAAACAAAATAACACGTCTCTTAATGATGATTCCAAAGCACAATAAATAAATAATAAACCGCTTAATTCGATTTATCTCTATGTATGGCTGAGAATAAGAGTAAGGGTACAGAATATTTTCTGGTTTTTTGATTCTGGTCGAAAGCATTCATGCAACCTACTACCAAATGCTTAAACCTAGGCGCTGAAAAAAATCTAAAAAAATTATACAAAACCCGGCAGCAAATCGAAAGTTTTAACAGTGGTTACACACTATTTACGTTACAAATAAACAGTTATTATAGGTTAAAGCACAACATTTTTAGGTTAGCTTATTTTAAAACAAATAAGTTTAATCTAAATTCTAAGGCGGCCTAATTAGAATCTCTTTTAACTTCTTTATTTAATGTTTTATTAGTTAGTATTATAGTTTAAACAACAACCAATTTGATTAACACAAATAGCTTTTTTTGGCTCTTTGTTATCATAAAAGCTATTATTGAAATCCTTATTTATTTTATAATGGGTTTGAAACACTAAATTAATTTGAAAAAGAGAATTTATAATTTATTTCAATAAAAAATCTTTATGAAAAAAAACGTTTTTTGTTTTATCAATTTCTATTTGTGTAATATTAAATCGTAATATTCTCACAGTTAACTTTCTCATTCCTTTTCTTAAAAATCAATTTGTTTCTAGATAATTTTCTTCCATTAAACAACCCGTCTTTCAATTTTTCCTAAAGATATAATTAATTTATATTATATCTTTAATGAAAAAAGGTAAAATAATATAATTTAAACAAAAAAATTCAAATTATTCAAATCATTTGCTTGAAAGGTAAAATAAATGTAGAAAACAAAAAGGGTAGATTAAACAAACTCTAATGAATTTTGTTATATATTTTTCCAACTTTGTTTCTTTCGATATTCCAGGTTACGTAAATTTATTATTTAAGATTTTGATAAAAAGTTATATTACAACAACAAAAACACAAACCTACATCTGTCTCTTAAAAAAACATGTTCTTACATTTCTACATGAACGAATAAGAAGAAGTTTTGTTTTTATTGATATTGAAATACCGAGATATAAAATTCTAAGAAACACTGTATTCCAAATTTAAATTAACCAAAAAGGAAGAAGTTATGGTTACGAAACAAGCTTTCTGTTTTTTCTGGTTAAAAAATAAAAGTTTTTTTTTGTTGATTTAATAATGTGATAAGGAAAAGAAAACCATTATTTTGGTCATGTCGAATAAGACGTTTATTGATTCAAAACGAGAACTGCAAGGTGATAAATACACTTTTAACAATCAAACAACGAACACGTCTAATTAATATTATAAATAATGTCTATAGTTACTTTATGTTTTAGTCTTTATTAATCAATTTAAAAATATAACCCACAATAAAGCTCAATTAAGCACACGATTTCAATCAATTTGATGATTTAATTTCTCATTCCGAAATTAAACCCGACCACGTTAATTTATATAAATCTAAAATTATGATTAAATATTAATCAATAAATAAATAAAGTAAGTAAACTTCCAACATCAAATGCTTTGTTTGTGTTTAGAAACCGATTCGATAAAATATTCATTTGAAATCAAAGTAAAGTAAATGCTTATAATCAATAATTGTCAATGTAAACATAATTCATGTTACAAATTTTCATTTAAAAACTTTATCAAGAAAAAAAAACAAAAAGAAATTTTTTTATATAATAATAAAATTCATAAGTGTTTTTCTTTCACATGGAAATTCTCAAAACTCCATAGAAAAAAAAAATAAAACTTGCAAACAATTCAAAATTATAACAACAAAAATCCCCTTTTTATTTTTTCATCGATATGCATTTACGGTTTTTATTTTGACGAACTTGCAAAAGCTGCAGCTTTTTTTTTTTAAATTCATATTAATATCAAACGAAAGTTATTAATAGGAAATAAGGATACACATTTTTCGGTTTTAAGCTTGTGCTTTTCGTGTGACAATCGATTTTACATAAAAATTGATTAACTCGTAAAAGTGTGAAATAAAATTTTTATAAGTGTGTAACAAAAAAAATGGTAACAAAAGATTTTCTATTTTGGTTTATGGTAATTTTGTTTTTGTTCCTGTACAAGTATAGTATGGGAAATGAATTTCAATTTGTTGATTGGAAATGAAAATTTTTAAGAAAAAATGTTGTTTTATAGCTCAGTTGTTTTGTTAGCAACGTGAAAGAGTGGGTGTTTTGTTATATATATGAATCAATTGTTGAATGTAAAGCAATTCCCTGGGGTTTGTATGTGTTGATGCATTTAATTTTTGTTGCCAACAATGAGCAGTAAATGCTGTAAGGTGAATCGCTACAGAGAGACAAACAAATTTTAATTGTTTTCGAATCGTTAAAAAGTGCATATATTTTTAAAAAAGAGTTTATAATTGTGTAATGTGTGGCAGCACTGGTTTAACTTTGGAAATGATCAAGAGACATCATTATAATAGTACTGCTAGCCTGTCATTGGGTCACAAGCTAACAATTATGATATGATTGGTAGTCCCTGTAAACAGACAAAAGCCTCGAACCAGAAATTGCGTCCCCCGATACAATCTCAGCTTGTAACTGAATGTCCATAGCAGAGAGTCTATATGGATTTTGTGGGACTGTATCTTCGTTTCAAACTTGGGAATACGGAAATATTAATTGTTCTTGATGATATCTCTAAATTTGTATTGCTCAAAACTCGTTGGAATGCAACATCCCCTAAGGTGAACGCCTTTTTCAAGAGTGATTATTTCAGAGCTTATTATCGGCTTTTCATACTGTTTATATGCTGTATTTAAAGGTATGTATGTGAAGGATCAACACACTATATGAAATCCTCATCTGGGAGAGGTAGCTTTTAATTGAGAGCCGCGGTACATGGTTCCACTCAACACTCCACGTATTATTTGTTGTTTTTATCATCTGGCCATACTCAGATCTCGTGTTCAAGCCAACCTTTAATCTGCGTTTTAAAAATTGGCAACATCAATATAATCTGCGAACTCGTTTAAGGACTAACATCATTTGAGTGACGCAGCTAATAAATTTTCCGCAAAACTAGCACTAGCAATTTATGCTGGCAATAACCGAATCCAGAATTTGCAACTTACTTTATAAATGTAAGAACTTGGATGGTAAGATCATCGGAGTTTATTATGCTAGGGATATTCAAGCATAATCTTTCTTTACTGCTTCCTACAGTTTTCTTCACTTCTTCTTTGTTTATTGTGGTTCATTTTGTATCTGGTTTAGGTCAGAGTGGACATTGCTAATTTATATTATGAATTGTGAATCTCAGAGTTCCGTTACTATCTTGTTAGAGAGTTGCGTTCGCTGAGACTCTCTTTTGATCTGTGTTCCAGTTCTTGATCAATTCCTGAACCCAGTTAATCGTGTTATTAACAATTGCAAGTAATAAATATTTTACTTCATTATTTGTATTCCACTCAGTTGGTTGTAACGACACATTTTTACAAATATTTAAGTTAAGTTTTCTACTGACCGTCGAGAATATATTCCATTTACAACAAAATTAATAAAGTTAACTTGTAATTTTCGGCTTATATTTTTCGAACATCGAATTTAATAAAACAAAATCTAAAGGAAAGGAAGGAGAAGAAAATATATTGCATCTGATATCATCCATTATGTAAAATGAATAAATTAGATTAATTTTGACTGTGAATGCGATGCTTTTACCAAAAAAATTTAATATGAATAATCGATAGTTTGTTTTTTTAAAAGAAAATTTTAATAGTAGAACATTTTCATTATGCTTTTTTTAATGGCGAAATATTTTGATTTTGTTTCATTATAAATAAAATATTTAAGAATGTATTCATATAAACTTTAAAAATAAAATTGAGTCATACTAGTAGTTTATGTAACAAGTACGCAAAATATGGTTTTAGCGGACGAATCGTAATGTTTCCGGACGAGGCGCTAGCCAAGTCTGTAATGTGAAGATGAGTCTACTAAAGCCATTTGCGCACGTGTTGCATACAACGATTTTTTGTATTAGCTCTTAGGATTTTTTTTTCTAATTTATTGCTTAATTTGTATTCTTGCGTACCTAAAAATTTGATTTTTGAACAAAACTTATCAAAGAAATTGTGATTATAATTTGAAAATAATTATAATATAAAATGAAAACAAATTTTGAATCCGCTAAAGTGTTGTCATAACGACTTTAAGTACTAGCCCGCTAAAATACAATTTTTTGGACTCTAAACTTAGAACTGTTAGTAATCATTTTTTGGAGCTAATCCTAAAAAATTTTATTAAATAGGCCATGGGGTTTCTTCAATTAGTGTTGCAAATTAATATAAATTTACACATATATATTTTCGAATGATCGGACTTGTGATCGTACAATTGAAAAAAGGAAAACTTTTATACTAAAAAACTATTCGAAAATGTTGGTTTTTGGTATGGTGCTTATGGGTTGAATAGTGGAAGTTTAGTATTACAGGTCGAGATAGAATTGACGTTGATAAGAAATTTTAGTTGGAAAGAATCGTGCTGAAAAAGGAATAGTTAAAGAAGACACCAAATCATCAAACAATCAATACTGATGTATGGCGTACTCTTTTTGATTTTGTATTGCCCTGCTGTCAATTATTTTGATCAAATTAACAAATATTCTTAATATTCGGTTAATTTATTAATTGTAAATCCAATAAATACTTATTCCAGTTACTTTTTATTTTTATATTCTTCTGCAACAAAATATATGTTCATAGAGTAAACTTTAACCTAAAAATTCACAAGATTTGAAAATTAAAAGAAATAAATGTTTCTATCCTATGTTGGCAAATAATGATGCAATTTCAACTTCAAAATATCATCGCCTTGGTGTCGTAGTTGACAGTATTCGAATCACGGTACTAATGAGCAACGTTCCAATTCCAACCGAAACAGGTTTAAAAGAAATAGAGTTTTCTCTAAAAGTAAGAAAATCCAAAATATACTTTTGAATTGAAATAATTAAATTATTTCCTTAGTAGCTTGAGTTTAATTGCCCACAAAAATCTATCATAATTCTAAGTCTATTCAAAATTCATGTCTAGTGAATCATAAAATTCTAAACCAGAGTAGAAGATTCTTGTATGAGTTGAGAATGATGGCAATTCTTTACGAGGGTGAAGTTTCCCAAAACGAGCGTAGCAAGTGGAGGGAATTATCCGAGTGACTAATTTCCATCATCCTA
>OY856188.1:219374910-219504910 GCA_963693315.1 Diogma glabrata | reverse complement strand
TCATCCTATGCGAGTACAAGATGCTATTTTATCCACGACTGCAAAATATTTCGATTAATTTCCAGTTTGCCTGCTAAAGTTTTTATCACCATATTGAAATATGTAAATCATAGATAACATAGAAAAACGAAACTTAAATTTATTATTTTATATTTTATATATGTTTTGTTCTCGTTTTATCCTATTGATAATACTATACCAACAAATAAACTATAGAACTGTAGTAGAATGTAACGATTGCATCACATTCTTTTTCAAGTGATAGAATGTATAAAATTACAATGGAATACATACACATGGAAAGCATATATTCTTTAGTAGTCGAGGATAAGGGAAACGTGGTTCGGTTTAATTAGTAAATGAAAGGACGTAAAGCTAAGGTTTTTGAACGTATATGGAGTTTCCGAATCGAGGCGCCAGCCGAGATTTGCACCAAAATTAATTCCAAAATGACTTACGTCCGTGCATCATATACTATTTTTTATTCACAGCAAGCAAAATATTAAAAAAAATTGTTTAATCTTAATTAAAATTAAAAATTTTATAAATTTTGAAATAAAAATACCTATAAAACATTAACAACCAAATACATATATAAAAATACCTATGTTGAGCAAGTAACCTTTGACTAAAATATTTGTTATTTTCTATTCAAATAAATCGTATTTGGGCAGCGATGTATATTTAGCGTTTCGAGAAAATATTACAAAATCACAAATTCATATTTCTTTCAAAATTTCAAAAATATTGTAAAATTAAATAAAATCAAAAATTCAAACTTTTTCCAAAATTCTAAAAATATTGCAAAAATTATAGCAATATCAAAAATTGAAACTTTTTTCAAAATTTCAAAAATTATAATAAAATCAAAAATTTAAATTTTTCAAAATTCTAAAAATATACCGAAAATTCTTACAAAATCAAAAATTAAAACTTTTTTCAAAATTCTAAAAATATTTATCAAATTCAAAAACTCTACTTTTTTTCAAAATTCTAAAAATATTGCAAAACTTATAACAAAATCAAAAATTAAAACTTTTTCCATAATTCCAAAAATATTTCAAAAAATATTACAAAATCAAAAATACAAACTTTTTCAAAATTCCAAAAATATTTCAAAAACTATAACAAATTCAAAAATTTCCATGTTCAATTACATTTACTTCATAAAAACAGCTAAATTTTTTTTTCCAAAAAATTGGCTAAAAAATAAATGAAATCATAAATAAACGATCTCAAAAATTCAAAATTAAATGAAATCATTTTTTTGACACACTTGACATTATTTTTTTGGCAAACTTATAATGCCAATTCTTTATAATAATAATAAAATTTCATGACAAATAATTAATTTTTTTTTTTTCAAAAAATGAATAAATAAATAAAAATCATTCTTTTGACGTACATTACAACATTTCTATGACAAACTGATAATACCATAATTCTTAATAATAATAAGTAATAAAATTTGATGTCATACAATTAATTAATTTTATTTTTTTCCCAAAAAATTGGGTTAAAAAATAAATAAAAATCTTTCTTTTGACACACTTGACAACATTTTTTTGACAAACTAGTTTTTGATCAGTAATCTAGTTTTTGATCTCACATACCAATCCCTACCATCAATATTTCTCCAAATTCAATGTTCATACTCGTAATCACTTAAAATGAACGTTTTTAGGGTTCCGTACTTTAAAAAAGTAAAAACGGTACCCTATTGGTGAGACTTCGGTGTCCGTCCGAATTTCTACATAATCAATTTACTCACAAACTATAAGTGCTATCAACTTGAAATTTTCTACAGTTTTTAAACGTGTTTTTCCACGCCTACTGATAACAAAAAAATTCAAATATTTGTTTTAATCTATATTTTATGAACATAGATAAGGAGATAGTAAAACAAAAGTTTTTTGTAAGGAATCGAGTTTGGTCTAGAAAAATCGAGAAAGTTCAAAATATTTCAAACAAAAATTTCAATGATTTTTCGACTGCTTAGTTTTTTTGATATTGCCATAAACGGGTATTGTCTTTCCTGTCCCCCCCTTTAACTTCGAACATTAGAAAAGAAAAAATTTGAAAAAATTCATGGTTATGGTCAATGTTGTAAAGATTGAATCAAAACTATAGCGGTCGGGTCATCATTTCAAATGTGATTCTGAGGGGGTTGAGAGTGGAAATTTTGAAAAAAAATTATTTTTGACCTCAGTGAGTGGGGTGTCATATGAAAGGTGATTTTTTTTCTAGTCCAAGCCAATTTATTTTTGCAATTTTTAAAAGCGCAGTTTTTGAGTTATGTTAGAAGATGTGACAAAAGTTTCCTGTCCCCCCCTCTTAACTTCGAACATTACAAAAGAAAAAATTTGAAAAAATTCATAATTATGGTCAATGTTGTAAAGATTGAATCAAAACTATAGCAGTCGGCTCATCATTTCAAATGTGATTCTGAGGGGGTTGAGAGTGGAAATATTGAAGAAAAATTATTTATGACCTTGTTGAGTGGGGTGTCATATGAAAGGTGATTTTTTTTCAAGTATAAATCAATTTTTTTTGTAATTTTCAAAAGCGAAGTTTTTGAGTTATGTTAAAAAATGTGACAAAAATTTCCTGTCCCCCCCTCTTAACTTCGAACTTTACAGAAGAAAAATTTTGAAAAAATTCATGGTTATGGAAAATGTTGTAAAGATTGAATGAAAACTATAGCGGTCAGCTCATCATTTCAAATGTTATCTTGAGGGGGATGAGGGTGGAAATTTTGAAAAAAAAATATTTTTGACCAAGTCGATTGGGGTGTCATATGAAAGATTGATTTTTTTCTAGTCCAAAACAATTTTTTATATAATTTTAAAAAGCGCAGTTTTTGAGTTATGTAAAAAAATGTGAAAAAAATTTCCTGTCCCCCCCCCTTAACTTCGAACATTACAAAAGAAAAAATTTGGAAAAATTCATGGTTATGGGAAATGTTGTAAAGATTGAATGAAAACTATAGCGGTTGGCTCATCATTTCTAATGTTATTTTGATGGGGTTGAGGGTGGAAATTTTGAAAAAAAAATTATTTTTGACCTTGTTGAGTGGGGTATCATATGAAAGGTTGATTTTGTTCTAGTCCAAAACAATTTTTTATGTAATTTTCAAAAGCGCAGTTTTTGAGTTATATTAAAAAATGTGAAAAAAAATTCCTGTCCTCCCCCTTAACTTCGAACATTACAAAAGAAAAATATTTGAAAATATTCATGGTTATGGGCAATGTTGTAAAGATTGAATGAAAACTATAGCGGTCGGATCATCATTTCAAATGTTATTTTGAGGGGGTTGAGAGTGGAAATTTTGACAAAAAATAATTTTTGACCCCCACTCGGCATATGAAAGGTGAATTTTTTTCTAGTCCAAAACAATTTTTTTGTAGTTTTCGTTTTTTTCGGTTTTGATTCATTTGATTAAAATTCTAAAATTGTGTTTTGTGAAGGACTATTCACGTAAAATAATCGTAGAAGAGGATAAATTTTACTACGTTGTAGGAAATGTATATTATAGTAAATATTGAGTGAAACGAAGTAAAGAAATGAACAAACAAGATCAGATTAGATCAACACAGTTTAACAAGTCAGATGAACTAAACTTCAGGCGAAAGGCGTTAGGTTGAAAAATTATGCAATAACATACCAGATACCTGTTTGCTATTCGATAGATTATCATTTAATATGGTTGCATTGCAAATGTTCTCTGTGAAGTTGATCACTAGTTACAAACATTTTTGAAATTTTTGAACTATTGAACTACTGTTGAACTAGAAAATTGTTACAGTCAAGTTAATCGAGGTTGGGGATCTGTTCTTTTCGTTAAGTCTGATACAGTACCACCAGTGCAGAAAAATAGTAGCCACCATCACTTTGAGTTTAGCTCTGCTGGCAGTCATTGTGAATGTTCAACTAGCTGAAGTACAAATCCTGTTGGTATACTATACCGATCTCCCCAATGTTCAGTAGACAAATCACTCGACTGTGTTAACAATGCACTCGTTGGAAATAATTTGACGACACTTTTTCTCCGTTTTTTCCGTTGGTTTCAATAAAAATCCTCAAAACTGGCTCTCAAACTATTTTCTACAAAAAAATTTACAAAGAAAAATTCATGAACCAACAACAGTTGAGGCTACCACAATTGATAATGTATTTTCCAATATAAATAATTTAGAAGCTGGCGTTATTGAAGCTTTCTTTAGCCACCATAAACAGCTTTGGGTAAGATTCAACCCAACTTGAAACTATACTTACAAAAACTGTTTTTTTCTCATATTATATACACGGAACCCTCAGCGAGCGAATTATATTCGCACTTGCCTGACTTTTTTTAGCTTAAAATATGAAAATTTCCTATTTCTGACACAATTATTGTTTTGGCAAACCTACGGTGCAGTTATCGAACACATCCTATCGAACACATCCGATTATACCTATTTTTAAAAAAACAAATTTTTGAAATTCCTCAAGCGGTTTTCTAAATTTCGTAGGTAATGACGGCAGTCAGACAAACATTTTTTTTTTTGCTTTTCTAGAATCAGTAGCTCCTAAAACGTCGAGAATTGCCAAAAAAAGTGGGGTAAGAATTTCACCTTTGTCTCATGAATGTAATATTTTGGTCTTTCAGACCGAAGTAAAATGCAAAACACAATATGATACAGTAGAAAATGTTTACATAAAACGGTTTATTTCATACTGATATCTAAAACGCCATTTTTCGGATTATTTATTGTACAAAAAGTTGAACTTTAACGTCCTAGTACTTTATAAAATTTTATAAAGTCTTAGGACGTTAAAGTTCAACTTTTGTTACCATAAACGTTGAACTTTAACGTCCTAGGACTTTATCAAATTGTATAAAGTCCTAGGACGTTAAAGTTCAACTTTTTGAGCATAATTTAAAACTCATTTCTTTTTATTTTAATAAATTTCCAGTATAAAATAAAATTTTGTATTTACCTCAAACGAAAAGTGTTTTTAAAGGTATTCACTAGTAATTTCGGCTTCGGCTAGAGGCCTCGGCCGTAAACAACTAGCTCGTACTTTAAAGTTTAACTTTTCGTTCTAGATAAATAAATAACTATTAAGATTAATTTAAGGTTTAGTTGAAAAAAAAATTGAATTAAATTTAATTTATATACATGATAAATTAAATTTAATTTATATATAAAATATTATATATTTGAAGACCGGCCTACTTGAATTTCGGTTGTCGAAAAAACAACTATTTTAATTGGATTATGAAATTACTTCTGTTTTGAAAAAACCTAAGTATTGCATTCATGAGCCAAAAGTGAAATTCTTACCCCCACTTTTTTTATTATTTCTCGACGTTTTAGGACCTACTGATTCTAAAAAAAGCAAAAAAAAAAATGTATGTCTGTCTGCCGGCCGACTGGCCGGCCGTCACAACCGACGAAATCTAGAAAACCGCTGGAGGGATTTCAAAAATTTTCTTAAAAATAGGTCTACTCAATGGGAAGAGTCGAAAGGACGATGTGTTCGATAACTGTACCGGAAGTTTGTCAAAAAAATCGTCAAGTGTGTCAACACAAGGAAATTTGCAAATTTTTTGCTTAAAAAACGTTCAGTTTAAGTGATTACGAATAGAAACATGAATTTGAAGAAATATTGATGATCGGGATTGGTATGTGAGACAAACAACTACATTACTGCATTATAAGTTTGTCAAAAAAATGTTGTTAAGTGGGTCAAAAGAAAGATTTTACTTAGGTTTATTTATTTTTTTCCCAATTTTTGGAAAAAATTAAATTATTATTATTATTTATTTATTTATTTGTCAAAATGACATTTTAAATTTCGATTTACACATTTTTTTTTTGAATAAAATACAATTAATATTATAAAAATATGGTCACCAAATAAAAAAGAAAAACTAATTTATAATAAAAACTAACTAATAATAAATTTATTATTTGTATGACATGAAATTTTATTATTATTATAGAGAATTATGACACTATAAGTTTGTCAAAAAAATAATGACAAGAGTGTCAAAAGAATGATTTCTATTTATTTTTGAAGAAAATAATAAAATTAGTTATTTGTATGAAATGAAAATGATATTATTATTATTGAGAATTTTATTGCATTATAAGTTTGTCAAAATTATATTGTCAAGCATGTCAACAAAATGATTTCATTTATTTTTTTAGCCAGTTTTTTGGAAAAAAAAATTTAGCTGTTGTATGACGTAAATGTGACATGAAAATTTTTGAATTTGTTAATTAATTGAAAAAAGTTTGTATTTTTGATTTTGTAATAATTTTTGCAATATTTTTAGAATTTCGGTAAAAGTTTTAATTTTGTTATAATTTTTGCAATATTTTCAGAATTTTTGAAAAAAGCATTATCTTTGATTTTGTAATAATTTTTGAAATATTTTTAGAATTTTGGAAAAAGTTTGATTTTATTTAATTTTTACAAAATTTTTGGAATTTCGAAAGATATATGAATTTGTGATTTTATAATATTTACTCGAAACGCTAAATAGAGAGGTTTTTGAGGAGTTTGCTGATTGTATCATCTTTTCACTAAATTATCTTACTCTATGATCTGTTATGGTTTTCCGAAAAAACCGAAGTCTTGATATCTCAGAGTTTGAGATTTCAGCCCCTCCATATATTGAATTGAAATTTGCTTGGATAAAAATTTCTAATTTGTATATGATTTAAACAAAAACAAATTGTTTTTATTTTTTTAAACGTAATTATGACAACAAAATATAATATGTTTAAAAAGTGACACTTTTTAGGCCGCAAATCACTGTAATAAAGTAACATTTTATTATGTAGGCGAATAAATAATATTTTGTTCTTGTTTCTAAACTAAATCGATAACTTAAACAGGACTCGAAATGTATGTAAATGATATGTAAGCTAAATATTAAGTTTCTTAAAAGTTGCAGATTCGTTACCTCCAAATTGGCTTAATAGTGTTAAAACATAACCATACTCCTGTTTTTCATTTCCTCGAAGAGCTTTTTATGTCCTCTTATTATTTTTTTTTTTTTTTTTAATAAAATGTGTTGTGTAATAGAGTTTAGAATATGTGTCACAACAACACATAAATACCTTTTAAGACCTAGGTCTAGACCTGGGTCCCACAACAACTGGCGTTCTGAGGTGTAGATTAACGCTTTTTTTAAACATCTGTGGATTGAAGCCACCTGAGACTAAGTGTTCCGGCAAACTATTCCATTAGTACGCAGTTCGGACAAAGAAGTCTCTCTGCGATCTGCCAGTATGACAGCGCGGGATCTTTACCGTTTCACTGGTTGCGGCAGCCGATTGCCAAGTGGAACGGGGGTAAGAATAAGTTTGAGGCATGATGCCGCTGATTTCATCTGGGCACTGCTGATGACGATATTTGTAAAAAACAACGAGGTCAGCAACAGTGCGACGATGTTGTAGGGAATCAAGTTTTGATGTCAAAGTTCGATCACCTACAATTCGTATAGCTCGCTTTTGAACAGAGTCCAAGAAGGCCAAGATGGAAACAGAGGCAGCACCCCAAACTTGACAGCAGTACTCCATACAGGGACGAATATAGGACTTATAAACATGGAGCAATTGGTATGGAGTGAAAAATTTTTTGCTTCTATTTAGGAGGCCGAGTTTTTTAGACGCGCTTTTTGCCATCGCCATTACATGATCGTTCCAGAGTAGGTCATTTGAAACTGTGACACCCAACAATGTTTTTACATTCACCTATTGGTTCATCACACATATTAAATAAAATATCTTTGGGGAACTCGGTCTTTAATCTGGAAACAATCAACAGCTGTGTTTTGGTGGAGTTGAAATTGACAAGGTTTTGGTCACCCCAGTCGGCGACTTTATTCAGGTCTTTGTTCACGTTTATGGCAGCGTCTCTCCGGGCAGGATTAATTCGTTCGTGCATTTTACCTTTTGAAGGAAGAGGCTCGAACGACTTGTGCAGAGTACTATCATCTGCAAAACTATTTATTGGGTTGCTGGTGATTTTCAACAATTCGTTGATATAAATCAAAAATAGGGTTGGGGACAATACTGAGCCTTGGGGTACACCAGCGTTAATTAGTTTAGACTCCAGCTTAGAATTTCCGTCTAAGGCTACCGAAATGTATCGGTCGGATAGAAAATTTTGAATCAGCTTCACAACATTGGGATGAAAACCGTACGCAACGAGCTTGTTGATTAAGTTGGCATGCCAGACTCGATCGAATGCCTTGGAGATGTCTAAAGCGATAACGTATATTTCACCACCTTTATCAAGTATGCTGTTTCAACAATGCGCTACATAGTTTAATAGATCGGTAGTTGATCTTTTGTTTCGAAAACCGTATTGGCTGTCAGATATTAAATGATTTTCTTCCAGAAATTTTGAAATAAGTGTATTAATATAATGCTCATAGACTTTGGATAGGACCGATAGTAAAGCTATTGGCCTATAATTTGAGATATCGAAGTCCCTTTTTGGAGACGGGCTGGACATTTGCCAACTTCCAGCACGAGGGAAATATACCAGATTTGTAGGATTGGTAGAATATTTTAGTTAAAGTTGGTGCAAGTTCTTTGGAAAAGGTTTTTAAAATAATGGGTGGAATATTGTCCATTCCTGATGCTTTGTTGATGTTTAACCCCTTTAAAAGTTTAGCGACTATTTTGGGTTTGAAGTGAAGTTCATTCATATTAACTCCTGAAGACTGGATTTGGGGTATTTCTTTAGGAGTTTCCAAAACAGTGGAGTTCAGAGCAAAGCGTTCAGCGAACAAGTTAGCTTTTCTTGCGGGATCATTGACGATTAAATCACCATCAATAATAGGGGGAATAGAAAATTTTGTACCAGAATTTAAAGAATTAATGGCACTGTAGAAACTCTTGTCAGAAACAGGCATAGACGTAAGTTTTGAGGCTTTCGCTCTGTCAATTTCGGACTTTTCGTTTGACATAATCTGATTAGATATTTTGTTGGCCTTTAAATATTGGGATCGATTAGTGGGAGTTTTGTTATGAATTCAAATATTAAATGATCTACGTTTGTTTCTAAGTGCCGTTTTGGCAGCTTTCGAATACAAGTATTTTTGTTTGGGTTTTACTATGGAGAAAGGGACAAATTTATTGATAGCAAATTGGATGGTTTCTGTAAAGTTTTGAGCAGAAACATTTACATTGTCAGTGTAAAAACAATGACGGTCGAAAGGGAAACCATGGAAAAAATTTTGAAGACCACTCTTATCCATTTTTGAGTAGTGAAATATTTTACGGGGTTTGGGAGCTGTAGTTTTAAGTAAATCAGTTTTGATAACTGATGAGATTAAATAATGATCAGAATTTCCAATACTACCTTTCGCAACATCGACACTCGTAATATCTGGCTAGGGTTTCTCATTTCCCGTAGAAATTCAAATCCCGGGAAGCCGGGACAAAAAATGTTGAATTCCCGGGATCCCGGGAAATCCCGGAAAACGCTAAATGCTAGATTTTTCTAATTAGGTGATAGAAAAATGTGTAAAATTAAAACAGCACAAAAAATGTGCTATTTATTTTTAAATTTCCATTATTTTTAATTAGAAAAACTTCAAAAATTAAATATAAAATAATACATAAAAACAAAACAAAAATAAATTCATAATACTAATTTTTAAATAATTTTTCAAAAAACTAGGTTGTCAATGGTGCCATCACTCGATTTTGTCCGAATTTTCGTGACGAAACGTCCTGCCGCAGAAAAAGCTCTTTCCGATTCAATTGATGTCGGTGTGATAGTCATTAGTGAATTGTATAATCTAAATTATTTGTACTCTGCTTAGTTTCTTCTAAAATTACCAATTCTTTTGTGATGTTTTTAACGTCATATGATACATGTTCTGTGATACAATCAAAGCAAAATCACAATAACAACAGTACTTCTCAGCGCCATAAGACAAAAAATATTGGACCCTCAGTCCGTATTTTGCAATTGAACATTGAAAGCATCAGCAAGTCAAAAACTGAACGTTTAGAAAGAGTATTAAAGTTATTATTTCGATATCAACGTTGTAATTCTGGCAGGAATCGCATGCAACAGATGAAGATCAACTTACCTCTAGATGGAAAATTGTTGGTTATAAACTAATTAGTGTTATTTACCATCAAACGTATGGATCTGGCACTTATATTAAGTCAGAAATCATGAATTGCACCCATTTACTTACACCAGACGGACAACGATATACATCTTATTGTTATTGATATATAGATCACGAAGATTGTTAACGTAAACATGCCCCTAAATACAGCGTGGCCAGCTGATACTCTACCATTATTTCACCACCCAGCAATATAGGTTGGTGACTTTAATAGCCATCACAATCAGTAGTCCTACTCAAATAACAATCCCAATGGCATACAACTAACTGACGGGACCAATATGATACGAAAGACATGAAAACCTTTAGATCTGCTATATGGCCAAGTTATTACGAACGAACAACGTAGCCTTATTGCAATATCTAGGGCTGTCCTTTCAGGTTTGCCACGGTCTCAACTTCGTTCAGCAATTTTTGAGGTAGGTATCCAAATCCCACACGTAAACCTTCTCCTCAAGCTAGATGCAATTTTAACAAAACTGACTGGGCTTAATATGGGTCGGAGTTGGATGCAGTGATTCACTAGATCCAACCCATTCCTAAAAATTACGATAGGTTCGTAGGAACCATCATTTTAACTGCAAAGAACTGCATCCCAAGAGACTTCCGGTGAAGAATACATTCCTGGTTGGATAGGAGAGCGCGATATATTTATTATTTGAGGAGCACCTTAGTAGTGGTGAGTCAGACGTGGTTGATGACTTAATATACTCACTGGACACCGCGAGGAAACAAAAGTGGATTAACGCTGTTAATCCACTTTTGAAAACATTGATTTTTCCCATTCTAATTGGGCAGCTTTGAATCTTCTTCGGAAGCTGGATGGCTCAAACTCAGTTACTCGTGCTAACAATGAAATAAATCCAGACGACATTGCAAATCATATTGTAAACATGTCTCGTTCCTCTATTAATCACCTTCATAAGAGAACCATTAAACATAAATTAAGAGAAATGAAGCGGAAGTTTTAGGTAGATTTCTCAGAAAAATCTACCTATTTTAAAATTTATTAGTTTCAATTTGTTGTGTTCATATGTGTGGAAATCCCGGGAAAACGGGATGAAAATTTGCCCCCGGGATCCCGGGTAAAACGGGATCCCGTGATCCCGTTTGAGAAACCCTATATCTGGCATTGTGGTAAGATAGAGATCTAGTAGAAAACTATTATCACCGCCATTACGGGGAGTGAAAGTTGGGCTTTTAACAATTTGGAATAGGCCCTGAGACGCGGCAAAAATTTCTGCCAGTTTTCCACTATTGTCAACATCGTCGGTCGATTTGGAGAATTCCAACCATGATTTGTTGTGGACGTTGAAGTCACCGGTAACGATAACTTCACAATTAGGGGACTTTGCTCTAATCTCGTCCATAATTTTTGTCAGTATATTAAAAAAGTTTGGGTTACGTGTGTTGGGGGACCGGTATAAAGCTATTGTAAAAAAAGTCATTTCTGGAAGACAAATCTTTAAACCCATAGTATTGAAGCCGTCACCGTGTAGTTCAAAATTTGGAAAGCGCGTGTACGCAACACTCTCATGAATGAATGCGCATACGCCCTGATGGAGTTTGAAAGCTGATTCGAGCCTATATTTGGAATTAAGCGATGCTATAAAGAGAAAATTTTCAGAAACTTGTGTTTCTGTAAGGAATAGAATGTTCGGTTTGTCGTGCTCAAGATGATGTTGCACGTAGTCATGGTTAGCGTTCAATCCGCAGATGTTTTGAACATGTATTTTAAAATTTTTTATTGATTCATATATGTTTTGTCCCTGCAAATTCCGTGGACATGCCGCTTTATGGGCGGGTGGATTGCGCAAATTTGCTTTACCACTTGCAGACTTTTTTTTTTTCGGTTGTACTGCCATATATATATCAAAATGTTTATTTTATTTTTTTGTGTTTTATTTTAAAATGCATAACTAAGTAAAAAATCCTATCATACTACAAAATATGACATATGCCAATATTTCATGATAAGATGAAGAAATAATAACAAAATAATAAGTGAAAAACAAATTGTGAGAAATTTGCAGGAAACAAAACAAAACTAAATGCCAATAATCCAGCTGATGCAGCGCACCCCAGACGCACCGCCCACCACTTCAATCGAGGCACAAAGCCCACACATAACTACGTGTTGGTTCGATTCCTCGGAAGAGCTAATGAGCGGTACCGCTACGGAACGCTGCCCAGCTAAGACTGGAAGTGCTGCCGTTGACTAATTAAAGTTCGTCCGCCAGCACCCTAAGATATCATCTTGGCTAATGACATCTCCTGCCATTGCCAGTGGTTTGTGATATCTCACGCTAACTCATATGTCAATGGCAGGGACTGGAGTACGCAGGGTAGTCAGACCCGTAGATCAACATTGATCATAATCGATCAAAATCGATCCCTCCTGCGGGAGAATTAACAATAAGTCCTCCAACAATTATGTTTTAATAAAACAAAAAAAACGAAAAATCTTAGCATTAAATTGTTCTTTTTTAAAAGAGTTTCCAAACATTTAAGTGCGGATATATAATCGAGCCTTTTTTTTTTTTTTTTTTTTTTTTTTTTTTTTTTCCTTTATCTCCATTTAGGAGCATAGGGCGTCTACTAGACTGGACCATCTAACTCTGTTGGGGGCAATCGCTTTCAGTTCACCCCATGTCTTGCCAATTTGTTTTGCTTCAGCTAGCACCGTTTTCTTCCATGTCATGGGTGGTCTTCCAACTCTCCTTTTACCTTGTGGATTCCACTCTAGGGACATCCTTGTTATATCTTCGACTGATTTTTACAGTGTATGTCCTATCCATCTCCATTTTCTTTGTTTTATCTCGGTCTCAATGTCTAACTGCTCTGTCTGCCGTAGAAGTTCCTGGTTACTGATGGTGTTTGGCCAGAAGCATTTGATCAGTCTTCTCAGGCATTTGTTCACAAACACCTGTAGTTTATTTGTGATCTTTCTTGTTTGTTTCCACGTTTCACACCCATACAGCAGTACTGACTTGACACATGCATTGAACATTCGTAGCTTTGTCTTTCTTGACAGGACGGATGCATTCCAGATCTTGTGAAGCATATTGAACGTATTTCTGGCTTTGTTAATACGCTGACTGATATCTTCTTCAGTCCCGCCTGTTTTTGCTACAGTACAACCAAGGTACACAAATTTGTCAACTTCGTCCACTTGTGTATTGTTGATGGTAATTGGTGTTATCGTTTTGGTGTTCAATCTCATAGCCTTTGTTTTTCTGATATTAATGTTGAGACCGACTTCATGTGCAAGGGTTGATAGCTTCTGTATTTTTTGCTGCATGTCCGTATGTGTGTGTGTAAGTAGACAGATGTCATCTGCGTAGTCTAGATCATTGAGCCGTCTTGTTGTATTCCATTGGATTCCATTTGGACTTGCATCATCGAGCTTTCTCATGATACTATCTAGTACTATTAGGAATAGTAGCGGGGATAGTACACAGCCTTGTCTCACTCCTCGGTGGTTGTAGTATTCATCACTTTGCTGTCCTTTGTATTGTATTCTGTTTGCAGCATCCCGGTACATTTCTTTGATTAGATCAACTATTTTCTTCGGGATGCCCATTTTACAAAGTGTCTTCCATATCGCGCTCCTGTTGATTGAGTCGAAGGCGCGTTCGAAGTCCACGAAGAGGAGATACAATGGTGAATTCCATTCATTTGATTGCTCAATGATGATACGGATTGTGTTGATATGATCGGTACAGCTTCTTCCTGGCCTAAAGCCGGCTTGTTCATTTCTTAGTTTCATGTTAATTGATGGAGATATTCTTTCGAGAATGATCATTGCTAGTATTTTCATTATTGTGTTGAGCAGAGATATGCCTCTCCAATTTTTGCATTCTCTTAGATCACCTTTCTTTGGGATTGTTATGGTTAAACCTTCTTTCCATTTGGTTGGTATTTTACCTTCGTTCCATACATCAGCTAATAGTGGTGTTAGAGCTTCTGCTGTTGTGTTTACATCTGCTTTGAGTAGTTCTGCTGATATATTATCTGTACCAGCAGATTTGTTGTTCTTGAGTTTCTGTATGGCATCTCTAACTTCCCGTTCCGTTGGTGGATGGGTGCTGATAGTTTCGTTATAGTTGTCATCCGGAGACTGCAAGTTATCTTCATGTTGGTGGCAGTTGTCTTCGAAGTATTCTTTCCATCTATTTAGCTGCTGTTCATGTGTTGTGAGGGTTTGACCAGATTCATCCTTTATTGGTGGAGTGTTTGTATATTTGTTGGTGACCTTTCTCACGCATTTGTGTAGTGTGCGCATATTTCTATTAGCTGCTGCTGTTTCCGCAGTCTTGAGAATGCTTTCTGTATATCTTCTGCGATAATTCCTTGCCATCTTTTTAACTTGTTTTGCTGTGCTTTCATATTTGTTGCGGATCTCGGTTGTGTTCTGGTGACACAACTGCAACTTGAGCTGTCGACGCTCTTCAATTTTCTTCCATGTATCATCGCTAATCCATGGTTTCCGTGATTTGTCTTGGTATCCAAGCACATCTGTAGCAGTTTTGACGTAAGCTTCTTTAACTTGTTCCCATTTTTCATCAGTGCTGGTGGTTTCGTTGTTTGGTAGATTGAGCTGGAGCGATTCTTTGAAGATGTTATTTGTATTTTTGTCGCTCAATCTACTGATGTTAAATTTCCTCTGACATGACTTGTTGTTTTGTTTTACAGCGGCTGGTTTAATTTTGAATGTTGCAATTACCAGTTGATGGTCGCTGTGTATATCTGCTCCTCGCTTTGCTCTGACGTCTTGTAGTGAGGATAGAAACTTCTTATTCACCAGTACGTGATCAATTTGATTCTTGGTTCTTCCATTTGGTGATGTCCAAGTGTATTTGTGTATGTTCTTGTGTGGGAACTTGCTGCCTCCTATGAATAGTTGATTTGTGACACAACAATCGATGAGCCTTTCTCCATTATTGTTACGTGTTGATTCTAGTGCATGTTTGCCCATGACTGATTCCATTCCGGTGTTGTCGGTTCCAATTTTGGCATTGAAATCCCCTTGTATTATTTTGATGTCATTTCGGTGTGCACTAGCCAGTGTTGCTTGGAGCTGTTCGTAGAATTCATCTTTTGTCGCATCATCAGCTTCTTCGGTGGGTGCATAGCACTGTATGATCGTTGTGTTTCTAATTTTCGATTGGAATCTTGCTGTTATTATTCTGCTACTGATTGGTTTCCATTCGAGAAGTGCTTTCTTTGCGTTAGGTGTTGTTAATATTGCTACGCCTTGTTCATGTGTGTTGGATTTACCAGAGAACATCATATAGTTTCCTTCACTTGTTGTTAACTCTCCGCTGTTTTTCCATCTTACTTCACTGAGTCCTAGTATCTCGATGTTATATTCTTTCATTACTTTCTCAACTTGTGCTAACCGCGATGTTTCTATCAGAGTTCTGACATTCCAGTTTCCTACTCGTGTCCGGGTACGATAGCTAAGGGTCGATATTTTATTATTCCGGTTTGTTTTGCTTTGTTTATTTCTAGTATGCGTTTCTTTAATCATTTGAATTTCGGATTCACCTTTCGGATTAACGGGTGATTGGGCCATCGAATCCTAGCCAGTTTCCAGGGCTGCTGGATAAGGTATACTGGCATACCGTGGGCGAGATATTCCTGCTTCAATGTGATTCAATCATATTTCCATATTTTTTCTGGTGAAGTTCCCAAGCGGTCACCCGTTTAAGTTCGCACCCTTCCCAGTGTTGCTTAACTTCCTTGTAAGTGATGTTGTTGACTTATCCACTTCTCCATCTCGCCCACATAATCGAGCCTTATCTAACTCAAATTATTAACGTATACAACCCAAATTTTAATAAGACAACAAAAAAAGTTAAATGAAAAATTAAAAGAAAGATAAATGTTGTTGAAGGTTGTACAGAAAAATGAAAAATGGGTTAATATATTTTTTTATGTTTTATGGTATACATGGGTACCTAGAGACATCAATTTTGTATTTCGGTAATAGAGATTTCTTTTTTTAATTTTTTATGGACTTCATTTCATTTAAAATCTATTTTAACCTTTTATGTCATCAATAATCAATACACATTATTTCTTAAGATATTTTTATTCATCAAAAAACATTGTTTAATACAATTTTCTGTTAAAATTTATATTTCGAAAATTTTAAGCAGAAAAAGTTTTAACTGTTTATTAAAAGTTTCATACAAAGCGAAAATTTAACGCTTGCGTTTCTCAAAAAAAAAATTGTTACACACAAAAATTCATTTCATTAATAAAACCATATAAAACTAATTTAATTAAATTTAATTAAAATACCAAAAAAAAAATATTAATTCAATTTTCACTCAGAATTTTAATTTAATTGAATTCAATAATCGTGATGACATGCAGATTTATAAATGCATAGATATAACGGCTGGTAAAAAATCGTTAGTTTTTTGACACGAAACAATTTGATGTTATTGAAATACATTTTTTTTCCAAAAATTTATTTTTAATTAAATTTCAATTCATTTTTAATTCGATTGAAAATCTTTTTTTAATCTGCAAACGGGATGAGATTTTTATATTTTTAGGCTAGGTTCTGATTTAAAAATTTTTTTTCTATATGTACTTGTTTTGTTGATTTCTATCCAAACAAATTTTATGTTTATTATTAAAAAATTGAGTTTTAGAAATAATTGTTGATAAACTTTCAGTTACCACAGAATCGTGTTATAATTTGGTTAAAATTTATTTTTGAAAAAATAATTTTTATCAAAAACTATTAACTGTTGTTATAATTGTCCTAAAACATGGATCAATTTGAATTGATTAATAGAAAAAAATTTGATAGTAATTCGAAAGATTGATTTCTGAAAATTAAGTAAGACTTATTATATGTGAGGAAGAAAAGAAATTATTTTTTTAGCGGCCGATTTAATGAAAATTGCAGAACAAAAGTTTTCGGGCTCGTCAAGGGCAGGCGCCTCATGAATTATAACATATGTGGTAATCATCACATTAAATTGGCGTGGGCCAAGGGACTATTAATTTAGAAAAGCAACCGAGATATTTAAAAGTAAAAATATAACCGTCCCCATTTGTTTGCGGCTGAGTTGACAACTTCCAAAATTTCTATAGTTTAAAAGAACAAAAAGCTGTTGAAAAACTAATGAGAAAAAGCATCAATAAACATCATTTAAAATAAAAGTAAGAAAATTTGATTAAACCAAAACTTATTCTCAATAATAAAGCTCTATATTCTACAATGAAACAAAACAAAATAATTTGAAAAGAAAATTACTATCTTGATTGATCAATTTTTTATTAAAAGGAAAAATTGATTGGAGGAATTGTTATTTTTCTAAATGACGATGTAGTCTTTCAAGATTATATATGAAAAGCTTTTATAGCGCTTTAAATGTAATTTAGTGCTTGACTGGATTATTTTATAAACATATGTAATTTTGTTGTAATACTGCATTGTTTGCGTAGCATTTTATAGTTTGCGTTCGTAATTCGTAACAATACAAGTTTTAGTATATTGAAAAGGGTCGATACATTTAGACCTAGGCACTCAACTTTTTCTGAGCAATAAAGGCACTTCATGTGGAAGTGTTAAATCTGTTTTGACCTTGTTTTTACAGATAAAACATAGTATGAACCCGTGTGTTAATTTCAAGTGATAATACAACGCATCGACTTTAGAAAAACATATCTTTTATGAAGCCATGAATGCTGTTAAACAAAGAATCGTGGTACAAGTCAAACAAAACATTAATTCTCTGTTCCAAAACTGTAATGAAAGTGATAAATAATAAGAGTGCCTAGAGAAAAAAATTCTACAAAGATAGGATCACGTGTTGGAATATACTATACGACAAATTATTATTATTCTCTTTTTGCTATCTGCTAAGAGTATAATATTGAGCTTGAAGGGACAATTTATGGTTTAAGAGTTTCAAGCATAGCTTCAATAATCATATACGCTTTTTTGACTAGATTTATGGAGAAATATATTACATACCTAATTGCTTGTAGCTTTATATTTTATGTATCATATTTTAAGACTAGATTTTATCGTGTTGAACAGATTATTATATAGGAATATTACTTATTGTATCAAACCCAATTCAACTTGTTTAGAAAACTAGTTCAATCGGTAGAAGTTGAGGCCAAAATAAGTAGGTATAGTCTTTTTATATAAGACCATAGTTAGATTTCTTACTACGACCAGCTAACATTAATGATTCGAAAGTAACCCAAGTACAAGATCAATGTTCCTAATTAATTTACGTTGGTCAACTAAACTCTTTGTTTTTAGTAGTTTTAGCACTTGACCGGAATCGTGTTTTTACTAATCAAACTTTTTCAAAGTATGTACAACTGAAACATATTTTTTCTATTGTTCACGTTGAAGTATGTTATTATTAAACATCAAAAGTATTTGTATATGTAATTCCTAATGTGCGTGAGTGAAAAAAATTAAACAGATAATTGGTTTTTCTAGCATGCAATAGAATTAACAACAAAATTATCATGTTACTTGAAATTTTAATTACAGTGACAAATTATACAACTCTTACACGAATATAGCAATCTCTCTTATTCGATTGTTAGTGGTATTTTATAATTAGTTATTTCATTTTAATTTATAGGAAATGATTTAATTCTTTTGTTAATCATTTAGGATGTAAAGTGTTCTTTTTCAAAATATTTATTTATGTTTGAACCATCAAATAAAATATAAAATTAGGTAACAGTTTTTTGTTGTTTGAATTCTTCTGTCTCCATTTAAATTCCTGATAACTCGAAACCATTACGCAGGAAAGTCTTTATGCACTCCATCCGTGAAAGATGACATAAGTTGGTTTTGGTTGGATTGAACACGACTAAATTATATATTCCCCACTCCATTACCCGTTATCCCTTAATAAAAGTAATAGATTTATAATTCTCTAACTCCACTTGATCACATATTTGAAAATTTTATCATATCAATTTTATTTTGAATATATGTAGACATATTTTAAATCCGTATTATTAAAATCGTATCCTATAACAAAAGATAACTTAAACAAATTTTTTTAACAATTTCAAAGAATGATATTCTATTTATATATATACACAAAATCTATGAAATTTGCTATCTATCCAAATAGTTTTATATCCATACTGCAAAGATTGATGTACATAAAATGAAAACTAAAATAAACAGAAAAAAAAATGTGTTGTAATTTGTGAAAAGAAACTCTCATCTAATTGATTAGCTTTTGTTTGAGTTCACATATCGTCGCTTTAATAATGAAATGACGTATACGCAAAAGTATAGTTTCGAGATATTTGAGTTTAAAGTTTGATGTGCGCATGCATTTGCATGGACGTTAATTTTTAAATTATTAATTCTTACCCCCAGTCATAAAATAATTCGAAAATGTAAAAACGCCAATTCAAAGATACCCTTATGGGGAATGCAGCGCACCTATAATATAAAAACAACGTATAAATAGCATACGTTGTTTCATTATTAAGGCGACGATATGTACATTGTACAGGCAAGATATTTTCTACATTTTCCGGAATATATATTATTGTATTCAAACTGTTTCTAATTTTGATCGGTTGTATGAATTTGGTATATCTTGAAATTTATCAGCTATGCATAGTAGAATATATATAAAATATAATTTTAATGTTGATTATTGTTGAATGTAAAATTTGAATTATTTAAAGACAAATAAATGGATTTTCTGATGAAAATTTCTTATATGTTATAATTAAACCACAATTTTTTAAAAATTTTCATATAACAAAGATACACGAAAAAAGTAAATATATCTATAAAAGAAAATCTATTTTATTTTAGAATTTCTTAATCAATTGTATTAGAGGAAGTGATAATTTGTTAATTACAATTAGAATTTAACATCCAAAAATAATTGTTCACATTTTCATGCTTTATCATCTCTTTTACATCCGAATTTAATACAATAAGCAATTAATTGAATAGATTTATTTTGTATTTAATTTTGCCGGATGTAAAAGATATAACAATAAAAAATAGTAATGGAAAATGTTCGATTTAATTAATAATCAATTGTTATCAAAGAAATTGATGAAACAATCACATGAATTAAATTGATGATTATGGTTATGGTTATTTAATTATTATATTGCACATTGAAAACGTTTATATATACAAATATAATGGCGTAATTTTTCTTTTATTTTTTTGAATACGTGACAAATTGCTTAATAATGGAAATTAACGGTAACGAAATTAATAGTTTTAATTTATAAGTAATGATGGTAAAAGGGTTTAATATATCGCACCCTGAGTGCAATACTGTCGTAAGATCGAAAAACGGCATCCCAGGTTTTTTTTATTGTTTTGTAAGTCAAGTAGAGCAAGTTGCAACACTGCTTGTCATGATATCACGTGTTTTTATAAAAACAACAACAAAAAAATCGGCGTAACTCGGGTTATATTAAAGTTGCAATTCAATAGTGTCGTAAGTCCTTTTCCACTGTTTTGATTTTAGATTGTGGGGCAAAATGCATACAATACTGTGGTAACTATAGACTTACAGTGTTGTTTTTACTTTTGGATCGGGACAAATTAGTTACTGCACGTGGTAATCTAGTAACTAGACTTACGACAGTTTTGTTTTTTCTGTATGTGTTGTATGTGTTTGCGTTTTAATAACGTTGTGTTGTCGTAACTATAACAGCAGTACTGTCATAACTATAAATCTAGTGCAAATTAGAACGTCAATGCTGTCATAACTATAATAGCAGTACTGTCGTAACTATAAATCTAGTGGAAACTAGAACGTCAATACTGTCGTAGCTAAATAGTAGTTTAATTTTAAGGCAAATTCTTAAACCATGAATCAAAATAACAGTGTTTTAAGAAAAAAATTATACGGTATGATATTTAGAATAAAAAAAAAGTACCTATGGCTAAAAAGTTTTAGCAGAAGTTTGGTATAATGAATTCTAATAAATGGCTACCAATCACCTTTTTCTCAAAACTGTAATTTTTTACTAATGTCTTGACAGTATTGCACTCAGGGTGCGATATATAACTCTATGATGGATATATAAAAAGCTGTAACAGAAATGGCTTTAAGGATCGTTTCTTAATAAACTTGGATCTTAAATCCACCACTATAGACAACATAATTACCAAAACTAGAAGAATACAGACGGTACAATATATGTCCTGAACTATATAAATCTTAAAAGCTCAACAAAATGAAATTAACAGAAACTAGTAACTCAGGAACGAATTTGGTTTTACTGTTGTGATTGAACATATTAATGCTTTAAAAATGTTAGTTTGATCATTTCGGTTTTAGTATTTGACTTTGTTTTAGGAGTTTCTATTCTGACAATCGCATTTATAGTAACTTTTGTTTCCAACCAATAGTGTAACATATGTATGACTAATCTAATTGACATACATTACATATGTTATTCTTCCAACCAAATCATTCTAAACAATTAAATAAGTCATCAACAACTTAAAAACCTAGATCTAATTTCCATAAGTTCCCACGATATATATGTTATAACGAAATCCAAATAACTTAAAATAATATTAAAGTTGATGACATCACAAAAATAAATTTAAATAAAATTTAAATAAAATTTATTGAAATTCCTGCTGAACGAGGCAATTATATTTATTTAATATAATATTGACCGATATTAACTTTACATAATAAATCGATTGATAATTGGTTAATCGATTTAATTATTAAAATAAATGTAATCTTAAGAGGGGATTATAGCGGGGAAACCCTCTATCAATTTCACTATAAATTAAATGTAAATTGTAATGAAAAAATAATTAATAAACTTATCTGAAAGTTTAAAGTTTTAGTTTTTCTTAAACCTTTAACTGGAAGAAAGTCTGCCCAATAGGCCTAAGCCTACGGGTTAAACATGGTATTTCCAGTTGCAAAGACTTTCTTCCCATCGTAAATATAAAGATAATAAGTGGACGCTGAAGTATAGTTAATCAACACAATAAGTCCACCATAATAGGATGAAGTTGCCACTCTTGGGAATAAAATACAGTAAAGTTTTTCAAAAACAATAAAAACAAATACAATAAAGTTTTTCAAAAACAAATCATGCAGAGATCGTGATTTCTCTGTTATTTTGCTTTTCTGAAGTGCTTTAATGCTTAAATATTTTAGGATTCTATTGCGGAGTTTGCGAAATATTTCATGTTAGATGGGTGAAAGTGCAGGTTAGACTTGCTCACACTTACATTACATACATAATGTAATTTAAAACAACTGGGATTAACAAAATACAGCTTAGAGAAACCAAAACAAGAAAAGAACGAATTTTGAAGTGTAATAAACAGAGTTTAAAAAGCTTCTTATATCACTAATTTACTCCGTTCTTTCACAGCGAATAAGATAAAAAAATATGACGTTCCTAAGTACAGAAGTAACAATAAAAAGTTATCGTTCTTACTCCTAACTCGAAAAAATAGTAATTTATTGTATAAGTGTTTAATGATTTATTTTTTCTCGAGCAAAAGTTTACAATGTGAGCGAGCATTACAAATTTGGGAGAGAATAAAATTCATTAAACCAATACAACGTTTTATCCTTCCAACATGTATTAACATGTATTAATTTAAACACAATTATTTAAAAATTTGCTGATACAACAAGTAAAACGAATAAAAAAACTTATTTCATTTTATTTTATTTTTTTATATTATTTTTTTGGACCGTTAATTAATTTTTTTTTTTTTTTTTTTAAAGGCGTTCATGCTCCATGTAGGAGCGTTGCCAGGTTGATCAGCTTTGAATATTCACCACGGTCATTCGCAACAGCGACATAATTACCATGGCAGCCGATTTTTTTAAGGTCGTTTATTACGTCAGCCTCCCATTGTAGTCGTGGTCTACCTCGCGGTCGCCCACTCCCTGGGGTACTAACGTACATTTTTCTAATCATTCCAGACTGTGAATCGGCTCGTAGAACATGCCCAAACCAAGCAATCCTATTAGAACGGATACAACCTATTATATCAGGACCTTCAAGAAGGTCTCTGATCTCAAAGTTATACCGGGTTCTATACTCTCCATCGTCTGTCTTAAGTGGACCAAAAATGTAGCGTAGGATCTTACGCTCAAATACCGATAAATGCGATTCGTCATTTTGTGTAAGGGTCCACGTTTGTGAGCCATACATCACAACCGGTCTAATCAATGTCTTGTATAACTTGAGCTTGGTGTTCGTTGATACATACGGTGATCCAAGGAGAGGTTTAATTGAGTAGAAAGTTCGATTACCTGCAGCGATTCGAGCTTTTATATCTGTAAGTATGCTGTTGTTTGAGTCAAGCATTGATCCCAAATATTTAAAAGATTCAACTCCCTCAATTCGTTCATCGCCGCACATCAAATCTTTCTTCTCAGCCTCCCTTGAAACATTCATATGTTTGGTTTTATTGTAGTTAATTTGCAGACCAATTTTTCTAGCACCACTCTCAAGCGACTTGAAGGTCTCACTCATAACAGCTTCACTTCGGCCGAGGATGACAACATCATCAGCGTAAGCAATCATCTGTACTGAGTTTATTGACAGGATATTGTTATTAGTCGGTAGTTTCCAAGGCTAAATTAAAAAGTATAGGAGAGATAGCATCACCTTGTCTTAAACCGGAGTCGACTTTAAAAAACTTTGATATTTCGTTCTCTACTCGTACACAGCATTGAGAGTTCTGTACTGTCATTTTGCATAGTGATACCAGTTTACCAGGAATTCCCATCGACACCAGAGCAGACCATAGAGTCTCTCGTTCGAGAGAGTCGTAAGCCTGCCTGAAATCAATGAAAAGTTGGTGCACAGGTATGTTGAACTCTCGGCACTTTTCCAAAATCATCCTTATCGAGAAAATTGCATCGGTAGTACCTCGGCCCCGCCGGAAACCACACTGATATTCTCCAAACAGTTGTTCAGCAAAAGGATTGTTTTTGGATAGCAAAATTTAAGAAAAGATTTTATATGCTGTGCAAAGGAGAGCGATTCCTCTGTAGTTTGCACATTGTAGGCGATTACCTTTTTTATGGATTGGTATCAGCATAGCTGTGTTCCAGTCCTGTGGCATGGTTTCAGTCCTCCAGATCATTTGAACAAGTTCAAACAATCTTAAGGATAGAGTTTCGCCACCATGTACAATCATTTCGGATGTTATATCGTCGATACCAGGTGCTTTAGTGCGTTTTAATTTAGACAGCGCCGCTTCGAATTCCTCTTTGGTTGGTTCGTCTACATGTACCTTTGACGCACGAATAAGCTTTGCTCGTCGCCCGACTTGTTGCTGGTCACTTAAGTTGAGAAGATTCTCAAAATAAGCGGCCCAAGTATCTAAAATATTTTTAAGGTCTACTTGTAGCTCCCCATCTTCGTTTTGAATAGCAGTCGATCTAGTTTGAGGGCCCTTCTTTAAGGTTTTAACCTGTTGAAAGAAGTTACGCGATTGATATTCCTTATTGAAGCTTTCAATCTCCTCACACTGTCTCTTCCACCATTCTCTCTTCGTTCGTCTACATAGCTTTGTAACGGCTTGTCTTGCCAGTTTATAATTCTCCTTCGTGGACCTAGTGTTGCGTCCTTGTAGACACTTCAGATAGCAATCTCCATTGTATTGAATAGCATCAAGGCATGCTTGATCCATCCATGGCTTCTGGGAGTGGTTCTCTGGTCGTCCAAGTATTCCCTCAGCAGCGCTTAAAACAGCATCTTTGAGCAAATACCATGACTTATCGACGTCTCCATTAATGGTTTCTGATTTTTCCAATGTTTCGGCAATATGGATTTGATATCTCTCTTCTATTTCAGCATTCTTTAATGATGAGATGTTAAAACGTTTCCGTTGATTGAATTTTGGAATGCCTGGATTTGGGAAGTGGAACCTTATCGTTGCACATACAAGGAAGTGGTCACTTCCGATGTATGCACCTCTAAAGGATCGCACATCCAGAACGCTCGAAAAGAAACGTGTTGTTACTAGAACGTGATCAATTTGATTTCGAGTGTTTCCATTCGGTGAGACCCAAGTCTGCTTATGAATCGATCGATGCGGAAAGAACGTACTGGCAATTCTCAAATTATTTGATAATGCAAACTCAGTCATTCTCTCACCATTATCATTCGAATTCAAATGCAAGCTGTTGGGACCCACCACATTTCCATAAGAGATATCTCTTCCAACCTGTCCATTAAAGTCACCAAGAACCATAATGAAGTCGCGTGTTGGTGTTTGTTTCATAACCTCTTCCAGTGCTATGTAGAAATTATCCTTCTCGTCGACGGTCTTAGCTTCAGTTGGTGCATGCACGGCAATAAGAGAAATATTGTTATATTTACCACGTACACGTAGGTAGCAGATCCTCTCACTGACCGGGATGAATTTCATCACGGCTTCTTGTATGCGTGCACCAATAAGAAAGCCAGTTCCAAATTCTCTTCGAGAAGGATGACCACTACAGTATAGAGAGTGACTATCCAAATCTTGTTTTCCGATTATCGGCTGTCTAATTTCTTGTAGAGCAATAATATCCATCCTATACCTCTTAGCCTCTGTTTCCAGACTTATAAGAGCATCAGGAGCGCTCAGGCTGCGCACGTTCCACGTTCCGATTCGGTAGTCTGGTCCTTTTTCACGTCCAGGTAAAATTCTGTTTTGGTGTCCGGGTCTGTTTTTCTCTTTCTGATAACCAAATTTAACATATTAGTTTTTTTCCGGGGTTAGGGTGTTAACCTTAGGCCCAACCCAAATTGTCGTGAATGGGTCCGTTCTGCATATTAAGGTCACCAGAAACAACCTTTTTACACGTTTATATAGCGAGCCGCTTGATTCAAGACAGACGCCCGCTCCAAGCCGCCCCTGGCATGGAGAACAGACGCTTGAGTCGCATTGGTTGTAGAGCGCCAATTCGCCGTGATGTAGCGTCATTGACTAAGCAGTTTCTAATCTGCTTGTCTCCAATACACCAACCTAATTCTGTCAGCATTACCCAGGCAGCACGGCGTGGACGTCGAATTTCGGATTTCGCTACCCGTTAATTAATTAAAACAATCAAATAAATTTTGCTTCAATACCTAATCGTTTGGTATTTTAAAAATGAAATTTTTTTTTATTCATAGTTAGGCATGCTTAGTGTTAATTATAATAAATTATAAATTAACGTCTCTAAATATCCGTAGATAGAATGCCAACTAGGATTAGGATTATGTTTAAATAAATTAAGTTACTTTAAGAAATTTAGTAACGTTAAATTTAAAATTCGAGGATTAGAGTCATCGAAAAAACCCAAGTATGTAAGGCATTGCAGGGGTGAGAAACTCCGTTGAAAAAATTACGTTGAAAGGCAACAGTGACCTACAATGAGAAAAGTCAAAGTTCTTTACAACGAATACGCATGGAGGGATCAGTTTTTATTGTTTTTTTTTTATCTACGGGTGTAACAATCCCGCGTACTCCATACCGCTGGCAATGGCAGTGAGATTTATAGTTTAGTTATCCATTTTTTAACAAAAAATATAAAAAAAAAAAACAAAAAAAGAAAGATTTACGTCCATCAATTCCTTTTAACGTATGTTGTTGTGGGATCTTAAAAGGTTCTTAAAAGGTCTTAAAAGGTTTTTATGTTTTGTTGTGACACATGTTGTAATTCCTACTACAGAATACGTTTTATTAAAAAAAATTGAGAAACCAAAAAAACAATCATAAAAATAGTAATTTTTTCGACAATGGAAATTTAATTCAATTCAATCATAGTAGCCTTTGCTTTTTTCACTATTGGAGTAAGGGTGATGCGCATTAATTGAATTTATTGTTTTTTTTATATAATCAGAGCGAAAAGGGTTTTATGATTGTTTTAGATACAATCAATTAAATTATTTCAGAGTTCAATACAATAAAATCAATTGTTCTATTTTTCCGGCAACTATAAATATAGGTTTATTTTTAGAACCATAATTGTGTGCGTTATTAGTCTTAATAAAACAAAAACAATAAATTCAAACTAATGCGCATGTCCCTCTTTCGAATATTGAAAAAGGCAAAGGCTACTATGATTAAATTGAATTGAATTTCCAATGTAAAAAAAATCAGTTTTTTATGATTTTTGGTTTCTTAATTCTCATTATTATAAATTTTGATGTTTTTCATTGTAAATCATTTTATTTTCACAATTTAACAATTTAATAGGTATCGAAATTGATTAAAATGTATTTAATTGTTTGGAATTAATGATTCAAAAAAGAATTCGTTGTTTTTTATTCGTTTTACTTGTTTTACCAATGAATTTAAAAATAATTTAAATTTAAAACATGTATTCTTTCGGAAGGATAAAACGTGGTATTGGGTTCCTGTTTAGTAAATTTTTTCTCTCACACTGACCTAATAAAATACTAATATTATGTTTCGCAGCAAACGCGCCACATAATCAAATTAAGAGCTGTTTATTTTATTCTATTAAGACTAATAACACATCCAATTATTTTTTCAAAAATTAAATCTTTAGTTGTAAGCAGTGCCGCAAGGCTAAATTTTTTTTCAAATGCTCACACATTAAATTTTTGCTTCAAATTTGATGCATTTTGATGTATTAAAAATAAAAATAGATTATCTTTCTGAATGGTTTGTCTAATTATTCAGCTACATATTGTGGAATGGAATGGAATGAAAGAAAATAACAAACTCGATTCCAAGGGAGTGAAATAAAAAAAAATTCAAATTTTCAAAAACGATATTAAAATAATATTGTAAATATAAAAATATAAAATAAATATAATTTGTTCACGTAAACTTAAAACGTTTTCATATCTAGTAGGAAATGCAATTTTTTTTAGGATGGTAAGAACGATATTTATTATAAATTACTGAGCTAGAGATCGATAACTTATTCGAAATGCATATTCTGTATTTTCATGGGTGCATTGATTTAAAAACTTTATTAAATTATATGAAAATACCATAGCAACAACAATTTTTTATTTATCGAGTTTACAGCAGTAGAAAAAAACATTTTAGCAAGAGATAAAGCCTGCATGAAAATAGACTTATGCTTTTGTAGAAAATAATTTAATTTGTAAAATAGTATTCACATTTGAAGAGCGAAAAAAGCGCTCGAGTAAAACAAAACTTACATGTATTTGTAAGATTTTTTTACTTTAAATTTTTCAAACACTATTATAAAAACATACTATACTATAATTAAAGACAACCATTATTTTATGTTTTTGAGAAAAAGGCATTTTAATATATTATTATAGTTTGAAATTTTTTCGATTTTATTGAACTTTTGTTTTTGTTTAGAAGATATTAAACAAGGCTTAATAAAGAAACTTTCAATGAAAATTTAATTTAGTTTTGCAAAATTTTAATTTTGAAAGATGGCGAAATTCAAAAGTACCTTTTTTAGATTTTGTCTTTGAAATAAACATACAAAAATTGCTGTTAGTTGTTTGGTTTTGTTGGCAAGATAAACCCATCTGAATATTTACTAACAATAAATATGACAATTCAACTCATTAAATAAAGTTTCGATAAGGTCCAATAAAAACGCTTCATTTACTATTTTTTAACAAATCAAAACGAATTGTTTCGATTATTTTTTTCTAGTGGGAAGGAACAGCGAATGTTTTCGAATATTTTCGGCCTACTTAATATATTAATTTAAAACAAAAATTCATATACAAAATTATGTGAAAATGCAATTTGCAAATAGTAAAAATGTCCGTTTTCATTTATAAATGATTGCATGTTTATGTTTATTTGTCAAAAATAAATTACAAATTTATAACATTTATGCGCCTACTAAGATGAAATAATATTTTATTATGAATGATTATGTTGTATGAAATAATGTTACTATTTCTGTTCGTTAAATTGTCTGCTAAATACAACTCGTCATCAAATTATTAGTCGATTATTTTTCAACATTACCACTCATGCCATTTGAGGTTAAAAATTTCCCTCGTGCGCTACGCGCACTCGGGACCTCAAATGACATTCGTAATAATGATTATGAAAAATAATCGACTATTATTTGACGACTCGTGATATTATATATGACAGTTCTGTTTTTATTAATTTTTATAGTTGGATAATTTGAATTTGAGTTACTTACTGATATTGAACTTCTTTACTATCGTAGTGCTTTTGCCGAAATGATTGAAGTGATCATTAAGATTAATGTAATGCAATGCGAAAACCATATAATTTTTTATAAATTTTGAATTTTTTATAAAAAACAGTTCAATACATAATTTTGTTTATAAAACCTTATTTAATACCTTTTAAAGAAAAACAAACCAGGCAGTCATGAGGATTGCCGACAGAAGTGAAAATGTTAAACTGTGAAATAGCAGTATTTTTGAATCTTCTTACTATTGTAGCATGACTAAATAAAATTTCATAACTTTTAACCTAAAATCTTAAAATCAGTCTGGCTTTCACATCTATCAGCATTCCATGGAACTATTATATACATTTTTATATTTTATATTTGATAATAAAAACATATCGTGGACTGTACAAATTATGAATGTAACGTAATTGACGTAATAATGACTATCCATTTCTATTATTTATTCATAGTATTAACATTAATTTCAATGAATTTTATTTTCAACATAATCATCCTTGTACATTATAATCATGAATTTCAACAATACTTGGGTTATTCGTTTACTATCATCATGTTCTTATATTAAAAAAAAGTCGGAAATGTGCGAATAAAATTCGCTCGCCAAGGGTTCCGTGAATGTAAAAGAACACAATATCAAAAATAAATGACATAAAGTTATGTTGTAAAGTCTTTATATCGCCAGACTATGGACGCCGCATAACAGAATAAATGTTTAATCGTAAACGTCAATAGTAAATGTCAATCACATCTACATTGATCAAAAAGGTTACTTGAGGTTAAATCTTATCCATAGCTGTTTATCCATAGCTAAAGAAAAATTTAACCAGTATTTTAATGGTCTAAATTGGGAATCTTTGTTCTATAAATCAGCGTCGAAATATAGGGTGGTATACATACACTTAAAATAGCACTTTTTTCATCAATAACTAAAAAACTGTGCATCGCAGAATTCTAAAAAATGTTGCAATGTTTCTTAAATTAAGTGTTCTTTCAAATGACACCCCACTCGTTTGGTTCCAAAAAAGTTTTTTTGGTATTCAGAACTCTTAGAAGCGTAAAAGTAGCAAACATTTTAACTTTAATTTTTACTGTTGCTTCAATTAAAGTTATCGCTTACATTTGTGCTAATAAAAATTAAAATTTATGAAAATTGGTAACGTATGTAATCTAGTATCCAATCTTTTTATTTGAAGTAAAACGAACTTCTGCCTTTTGCATGCTTACGGGAATATTCGATCCACTTCGGTGCTTTGTTGCGTTGCTGGAGTTATCTTATATTTTCTTCCGCATCGAGGGATCATTTTTTTTTATTTGTAATTTGTTTTTATTTTTGATCTACGGGTGTGACAACCTAGTTCCTGCTATTGACATACGAACTAACGTGAGATATCACATACCACTGGCAATATCAGTGAGATATCACTAGCCAAGGTGATTCAGTCAACGGTAGCACCCTCAATCTTAGTTATGGAGTCTTCCTTGATGTCACGTTATTGCGTTCGAAGAATTGAGCCTTCATATAACTCTATGTATCGGCTTTAATCATAGAGGAAGGAAGTGCGTCGCATGATCAAGGATTGTGCCACTAGCTAGATTATTGACACCACATTTTAGTTTTGTTCCTGCAAATTCTAATATAATATAAATTTGCTGTTTACCTTTAATTTAATTTTTTTTCCAACCTATCATGAAATATTGGCCTATGTCATATTTTGTATGTGCTAGGATTTATTGTTTAGTTATCCCAATTCAATAAAAAATACAAAATAAAATAAAAAAACAAATTTGCGTCTATCAACACCTTAGAACGCATGTTGTTGAGGGATCTTGGTCTTAAAAGATTTTTATCCACTGTTGTAACACATAGTGTAGTTCCTACTACACAACGAATTTTATTTAAAAAAAAGTGCTCACGTCTTCCTTACGTGAGCTATTGTACGCCGAAAAGTGAATTTTAAAAAAATTGCTACTCCCTGATACTTTTCTTTCATTAATGTTGTATCTCACATTTTGAGCTGTTTATCTGAGCAAAGAAGTCCGATGTTACTACTAATAGCAGTGAATGCCAGAAATTACAAAAATAATTCAGTGGCAATAAGATTTTTTTATAGAAAAGTTTACAGACAAGATTACAAAAGTAATCCATGTTTTTTTCTAATCATAATCAATATTCTGTGTTTTTTTCTAACGTCTATGTTACATATAGGAATGTAGGCAGTCAACAATTGTCCATCACTTATACATACGGTGTTAGTGTACCTTAGTATCCCAGGCTAATATTGCTTTCTCTAACTCTGGTGCTGTGAAACTAGCTTTCTTTTATAAGCGTAAAGTATGCGGGTTGCTTGGTAATCGTATTTACTAACGCAGTTGAATATGCTATTGCATGCTGGAAGCTCTCTTAGACTATGTCCTCGTTTCTTTCAACAACCATAAAAATTGTTTAAAGTGGAACAAGTCTTTTACTAATAAAATCTTTTTTTTCTTTCGTAACATTTAGTATGTTACCAAAATCTCCAACTCTTCCTTAATCATCTGTGTTAAATATTTTATAAATTTTCCAACATGTATTTTTAGTTAGAATCAAATGTATGCTTTTAATAAATTCTTAATGTATACTTAGGTAAGTTAAAAATCAAACGAAAATCGTTAGTGACTTAAGTTATAATTTTTTTTATTGTCTAAACAAAACCCTAAGGTTTCCAATCCGCATATCCTAATAATAATTTCAAAATTTTGACTACAAGCTTATCCGGATATTTTTTAAATGTATCCGGATTATTGGTTTTTCTTTACACAAATTTAACGGCTTTTTATATTGAAAATATAAAAAAAACATAAAGGTAAAAATAAAACGTTTTTGGTGCTATTTTATATTTATTGGTTTAATACTATGTTTGTGGTTTAGAGGGGTATAATAGATTATCGGTTCTTTAAAAAGATCATCTAACCAGAACATAAATAAATGGCATTGACAAATTTATTGTACATAAGTAATTCTAATATGTTCTAATAAATATGTTTATAGTTTTGATTTTTATATTAAAATTGATTTTGTTTTTGTTTCTTTTCAGTTCCAATAACATCGGTTCAGGGAGTTTTTGCTAAACAAGCACTTCTTCCGTGTGATATAACACCGATGGAACGAAATGATGCTGTCTATATGGTATTATGGTTTAAAGAAGGTGAAAATGAACCACTTTATAGTTTTGATGTTAGAGGTCGACAATTTTTACAAGCCAAACTATGGTCATCACCAACAGCGTTTGGATCACGTGCATACTTCCGAACAGCATCACATCCTGCTCAACTATTAGTCGATGAAATAAAATTAAGTGATGAAGGAATGTATCGATGTCGTGTTGATTTTCGTAATTCACCAACAAGAAATCTTAAAATAAATTTCACCGTTATTGGTAAGAAGATAAATAAATAATTAATGTTTGTTTTATGTTGTATAAATAGCACGTTAGAATCCTAATAGCAAATATTAGATTTAGGTTAATTTGGTTTAATTTGCTTAACCACATTTGAAATAAAAATAAGCTTTTAAGTTTATTTATTTTTTATTTGTCTCACAAAAAAAGCATTAATTCAAAATGAACACAAACAACGTTTTCCAATTAAACAATTATATTGTTGTGGTTCAATTCATCGTTTTTCTTTTGTTTTTGTTGTTATGTTTTAATTTTGGTGAAAACATTTATTTAAATATTTTTAATATGAACTGGCAATTGCCTATTGCCAAAATAAAAACCGCATTTAATTTTATGAAAATGCCATAGTTTTGTTTTAATGAAAAACTCATAAACATTGTAGTTTTACTGTTGGAATGAAACCAATTGTTTTTGTATCTAATTGACTGAAAATAGAAATTTACTAAATTATTGGTTTTTTGTTTGGAAACTATCAGTAGACTGACTGTTAGTAGTTTATTTGTTAGTAGTCTCATCATTAGTATACAGTTTATATATCTCTTATTTAAAATGAAATATGGTGACTCATCTGCAGTAAATATCATACCGAGCATGAATCTTACTGTATAACTATCCATTAAAAATTTTTGAGAAGATTCTGGTTGACTACCATTGTTATGTTATACAAACATATCGGCTTAGAGCCTCTTGGGCTCCCTAACCCAATTTTATCTAACTCGTTACCTTTTTCAATCACATACGTTTTTCTGTGGTTTGGTGTCAAATCAGTGATATTGTGTTTCTAAACTTAAGATAATCTATAAACCTTTATTAACATGCACTAATTCATATATCTTTTGTTGCATTTCTCTTTTTAATCTTTAATGATTACCAGGTTGACGGTAAGCAAGTACAAGGATTAAAGAATTTGCTGATTCAGTTTTAAATTATTAATTTGATTCAGTTTTAAATTATATTTTCTTGATCTATCAAAAGTTTTCATTAGATCCTTGTTGTGATGACTTAAACTACATCCAAATATAATGATGTCGTCAACGTAAAGGAATGCTTCAGCTTCTAGGCCAGCTAGAGCTATTGATAGCATACGTTGAAAATTATTGGTGGATATCTTCAACCCGAAAGGTAACCTTTTGAAATGATAACGACCTTTACTGGTTGAGAATGATATTAGTGGTCTTGATTCCTCTTCTAGTTCAATTTGGTGAAATTAACTCGTCAAATCTAATGTTGAGAAATACCTCGCTCTTCCAAGATTAATCAGGATGTCATCACATCTTGTTAGAGGGAATTTTTCATCCATAATTTTTTTATTAAGTTGTCTGAAGTCCACGACAAGCCTCCACTTATCCTTATTCTCTCCCTTTGGCACTAATAATAGAGGCGAATTAAATGAACGCTCTATTACGTCTTTTTTAATCAGTTTTTCTACCTGTCTATCAATTTCTTTCATGTGAGTTTGTGGCAATCTGTAATTTTTTATATATACTGGATTTTTATCCACTGTTTGTATTGATTGCTTATAAAAATTGTTGACTGACTGCTCATCCTCTACATAAAATATATCTGCATAATTTCTACAAATATCTATAATTGAACTTCTTGCATGTTCTTCTAATGATTCTTACTATAATTCTTCTCATACTTTGCTGAAACGTTGTTCTGCTGTAATTTTCTTATCTTTTTTGTCCCCTTTCAGTACATGATAGTTGCATAATGGTTCGGTTTTTGAAAAAAATTTTCTTAATGTGACATCATATTCTTTTGTATTTAATATCTGAATATGTGCAATTCCCTTAGCTGGAACTATTGTGTTTGCTATATAAACCCCTTCCTGTAACTCTTGATTTAATACAACGCTGTCTTCTTTTAAATTCATATTGACAGCTCTAATAACCTGCGATCGTGCTGGTATCGTAACTCCACTTTCTTATATTTCTGTATACATTGGTAGCGTGATTTCTTCAAGATTCATAAGTAATGAAATTGTGTAAGTTTCATAGTCTATCTTACAATAATTACTATGCAAAAAATCTCTGCCTAAAATGCCGTGTGTGTTTGTTGGAAAATCTTTTTTGACTAAATGAAATTCTTGTTCTATATCTTCTTTTTCTAGTTTCAAAATTGCTCGTATCATGCCTAATGATTATGTTTCGTCATTAGTAACACCTGTAATTTTACACATATCATCTTTTATATCTACTTTTTGTGTAACCTAATTTATTTTTAGATGTCTGCTCCCGTGTCTATTAAAAACGTTCTAAAATTTTCTGTTATGTTCGTGCGAATTCTAATGAAATTTAACTGTGTGCTAAGATTTACATAAAATATTTTTATTGGGCTTCTAAAATTTTGGAATCTCTCGACAACTGGTTTTCGGAGACCCCTTCCCAGCTTTCCGATTGTACAATATTAACTTTTCCATTCTGGAAATTCTTTTTTACATTATTATAATTATTTTTACTTTGGCAAACATTTTTATTAAAATTTTTATTATCATTATTGTTACAACTATTATTTTTATTATTATTTTTGTAGGTAGTATCTACTCTTATGGCTACAATTTAATCCATTATTTTTAACCATACCCTTATAATGGTTTTTATAAAAATTATTATTATTATTATTATTTCTATCTTTATTTTGATAATTTGACCTTTTCATATCTTTAAAGTTATTAAAATTATTCGAAATTTGATTCCCATACCCCGTTCTATAGTTTCGCGAATTAAAATGGAACATATTGGCTGTCTTCGTCTGTTTGTCGATTTCAGTAGCGTATTAAATCGCTTCCTGAAGAGAATTTACCCGAGCAGCATAAACCATATTCTTTCCTGGTTCATTTTAAATGATTTCATTCTGTTTTAAATGCATTCAGTCCAGTCTGTTCGTTTAGTTTAGTGATAATGTTCGTATGAGCAACACCTTGTTCAGCTATTTGAAGTTCATTCAGTTCTGTTATTAGGTTTTCTATCTTATTAGTATAAGATTCAACAGATGAACTTCCCTGTCTGCATTGTGTGAGTTGAGTCTGTATCTGTAAGTTCAGGCATGTTGTCTTTTTCTTGAAAATACGGTTAAATTATTCTTTCAACTCGAGAATGATTTTTGGTTTTTTGGTTGCTGTTAATTTTGTTTTGGCATTACTAGTTATTTTAGTATCCAAAATGAATTCGATTAATTTGGTCTTTTAAGTGTCGTACTTTAGGGTCTTACTAAAGTGTTGAACGAGGTTTTAAAATATCGGAAGATCGTTAGATTTTTCGTCAAACGCGGGGACAATTTTTAGAGTTTTCTCTATGTCGAAAGACGCCATTTTATCTAATGTATTTTTGTGAATTCTATTCGTGAAATTATCAAAAAGAAGAATTTAAATATTTTTGTTTACCCCTTTATATTTTTTATTTATTCAACATATATATTAATTTTTAAATTCTCTTGAATCTTAAATATTTGTATACTTTATTTCTTTCTTTATTATTTATTTATAAACAAAAAAACCCCTAAATATTTATTTATCATGAAAACTTTCTTTAATATTGATTTAATATAATACCATTCACATATTTATTCTCAAAATTTCTTTAATATAATATTATTCATTTATTATTATTATTTTTCATATATTTATCATTATGAATACAATATGAATTGTAAATTTTTTTTTTTTTTTTTTAATAAAATGTGTTGTGTAATAGGGTTTAGAATATGTGTCACAACAACACATAAATACCTTTTAAGACCTAGGTCTAGACCTGGGTCCCACAACAACTGGCGTTCTAAGGTGTAGATTAACGCTTTTTTTAAACATCTGTGGGTTGAAGTCACCTGAGACTAAGTGTTCCGGCAAACTATTCCATTTGTACGCAGTTCGGACAAAGAAGTCTCTCTGCGATCTGCCAGTATGACAGCGCGGGATCTTTACCGTTTCACTGGTTGCGGCAGCCGATTGCCGAGTGGAACGGGGGTAAGAATAAGTTTGAGGCATGATGCCGCTGATTTCATCTGAGTACTGCTGATGACGATATTTGTAAAAAACAACGAGGTCAGCAACAGTGCGACGATGTTGTAGGGAATCAAGTTTTGATGTCAAAGTTCGATCACCCACAATTCGTATAGCTTGCTTTTGAACAGAGTCCAAGAGGGCCAAGATGGAAACAGAGGCAGCATCCCAGACTTGACAGCAATACTCCATACAGGGACGAATATAGGACTTATAAACATGGAGCAATTGGTATGGAGTGAAAAATTTTTTGCTTCTATTTAGGAGGCCGAGTTTTTTAGACGCGCTTTTTGCCATCGCCATTACATGATCGTTCCAGAGTAGGTCATTTGAAACTGTGACACCCAATAAACGAATGTTTTTACATTCACCTATTGGTTCATCACACATACTGAATAAAATATCTTTGGGGAACTCGGTCTATAATCTGGAAACAATCAACAGCTGTGTTTTGGTGGAGTTGAAATTGACAAGGTTTTGGTCACCCCAATCGGCGACTTTATTCAGGTCTTTGTTCACGTTTATGGCAGCGACTCTCCGGGCAGGATTAATTCGTTCGTGCATTTTACCTTTTGAAGGAAGGGGCTCGAACGACTTGTGCAGAGTACTATCATCTGCAAAACTATTTATTGGGTTACTGGTGATTTTCAACAATTCGTTGATATAAATCAAAAATAGGGTTGGGGACAATACTGAGCCTTGGGGTACACCAGCGTTAATTAGTTTAGACTCAGAAGAAAATCCGTCGAAGGTTACCGAAATGTATCGGTTGGATAGAAAATTTTCAAAATCAGCTTCACAACATTGGGATGAAAACCGTACGCAACGAGCTTGTTGATTAAGTTGGCATGCCAGACTCGATCGAATGCCTTGGAGATGTCTAAAGCAATAACGTATGTTTCACCACCTTTATCAAGTATGCTGTTCCAACAATGCGCTACATAGTTTAATAGATCGGTAGTTGATCTTTTGTTTCGAAAACCGTATTGGCTGTCGGATATCAAATGATTTTCTTCCAGAAATTGTGAAATGTGTGTATTAATATAATGCTCATAGACTTTGGATAGGACCGATAGTAAAGCTATTGGCCTATAATTTGAGATATCGGATTTTGGTCCCTTTTTGGGGACGGGCTGGACATTTGCCAACTTCCAGCACGAGGGAAATATACCAGATTTGTAGGATTGGTAGAATATTTTAGTTAAAGTTGGTGCAAGTTTTTTGGAAAAGGTTTTTAAAATAATGGGTGGAATATTTTCCAAGCGTTCAGTGAACAAGTTAGCTTTTCTTGCGAGATCATTGACGATTAAATCACCATCAATAATAGGGGGAATAGAAAATTTTGTACCAGAATTTAAAGAATTAATGGCACTGTAGAAACTCTTGTCAGAAACAGACATAGACGTATGTTTTGAGGCTTTCGCTCTGTCAATTTCAGACTTTTCGTTTGAGATAATCTGGCTAGATATTTTGTTGGCCTTTAGATATTGGGATCGATTAGTGGGAGTTTTGTTATGGATCCAAATATTAAATGATCTACGTTTGTTTCTAAGTGCCGTTTTGGCAGCTTTCGAATACAAGTATTTTTGTTTGGGTTTTACTATGGAGAAAGGGACAAATTTATTGATAGCAAATTGGATGGTTTCTGTAAAGTTTTGAGCAGAAACATTTACATTGTCAGTGTAAAAACAATGACGGTCGAAAGGGAAACCATGGAAAAAATTTTGAAGAGCACTCTTATCCATTTTTGAGTAGTGAAATATTTTACGGGGCTTGGGAGCTGTAGTTTTAAGTAAATCAGTTTTGATAACTGTTGAGATTTAATAATGATCAGAATTTCCAATACTACCTTTCGCGACATCGACACTCGTAATATCTGGCATTGTGGTAAGATAGAGATCTAAAAGAAAACTATTATCACCGCCATTACGGGGAGTGAAAGTCGGGCTTTTAACAATTTGGAATAGGCCCTGAGATGCGGCAAACATTTCTGCCAGTTTTCCACTATTGTCAACATCGTCGGTCGATTTGGAGAATTCCAACCATGATTTGTTGTGGACGTTGAAGTCACCGGTAACGATAACTTCACAGTTAGGGGACTTTGCTATAATCTCGTCCATAATTTTTGTCAGTATATTAAAAAAGTTTGGGTTACGTTTGTTGGAGGACCGGTATAAAGCTATTGTAAAAAAAGTCATTTCTGGAAGACAAATCTTTAAAACCATTGTATTGAAGCCGTCACCGTGTAGTTCAAAATTTGGAAAGCGCGTGCACGCAACACTCTCATGAATGAATGCGCAAACTCCCTGATGGAGTTTGAAAGCTGATTCGAGCCTATATTTGGAATTAAGCGATTCTATAAAGAGAAAATTTTCAGAAACTTGTGTTTCTGTAAGGAATAGAATGTTCGGTTTGTCGTGCTCAAGATGATGTTGCACGTGGTCATGGTTAGCGTTCAATCCGCAGATGTTTTGAACATGTATTTTAAAATTTTTTATTGATTCATATATGTTTTGTCCCTGCAAATTCCGTGGACATGCCGCTTTATGGGGGGGTGGATTGCGCAAATTTGCTTTACCACTTGCAGACTTATTTTTTTTCGGTTGTACTGCCATATATATATCAAAAATGTTTTATTTTATTTTTTTATGTTTTATTTTAAAATGGATAACTAAGTAAAAAATTCTATCATACAACAAAATATGACATATGCCAAAATTTCATGATAAGATGAAGAAATAATAACAAAATAATAAGTAAAAAACAAATTGTGAGAAATTTGCAGAAAACAAAACAAAACTAAATGCCAATAATCCAGCTGATGCAGCGCATCCCAGACGCACCGCCCACCACCTCAATCGAGGCACAAAGCCCACACATAACTACGTGTTGGCCCGATTCCTCGGAAGAGCTAATGAGCGGTACCGCTACGGAACGCTGCCCAGCTAAGACTGGAAGTGCTGCCGTTGACTAATTAAAGTTCGTCCGCCAGCACCCTAAGATATCATCTTGGCTAATGACATCTCCTGCCATTGCCAGTGGTATGTGATATCTCACGCTAACTCATATGTCAATGGCAGGGACTGGAGTACGCAGGGTAGTCAGACCCGTAGATCAACATTGATCATAATCGATCAAAATCGATCCCTCCTGCGATTAAATTATATTTATTTATTTATAAAAAATTTATTTATTAATTTATTATATTCAAAAAAAAATTTTTTAAATCTTAACTAACTAGTATAAATAAAAGTATAATTTTTTATTAAACCGTCGTTTTAGTTATTTCTTTTTTTATCGTTTTGTGGAAATAATTCTTCATTCTAAATATTATATATACGAATATTAAAACGAAGATTGTTACAAATATGATGATTTCATATTTGTTTATTTATTTGTTTTATTTGTTTATTTGTTGACGAATAAGGTCCATTTGGAATAAACACTTCCTCTTCCTTCGCCTTCTGAGCTGGATTGACCATCTTTTAATTTTTTCACTCCTTTGTTTACCGTTGATTTCAATTTATATGGTTGATAGCTCGTTCTTTATTTAATTCATCAAGATGTAACTTTAGTAATTGTGATTTATTGTTGCGATTCGTTGGGCAAGGTCACCATGTGATGTGCGTAGATCTTTAAATCCTCCTATATGTCGTGGGTGTATGACATTTGTTATTTTATAATATCCGACGGCTTAATTATTCTTCTTAGTTGATGGTAATTCGTTGGTGGTTAAATTAACCACAAGGAAATGAATATATGTGTCTATTTATATTCTTCAGTTTTTATCTTAATATAATGTATATACATTTACTGTATGTTTACTGCATGTATTTTGTGTTTGTTATTTTTTTTATATCATGTTATAAGAAATTTAGAAATTTGATCTTCTTATAGTAAAATTTAATTTGTTTTGGTTTTTATCGTAAACTGAAAAATAGTTTTGTCATTGGGAACTCCTTATGATTTATTTATATTAGTGAGTAGATGTAGTAGTATCTCTACACAAGCCTGGTTTGCCAGACTTGTTTCCAGGACATCAGTCCAAGCATGGGTCGTTTGAAAATGTCAAGCCAACGCCACCCCAAAAGCTGTGCCATGGGCTTGACCCAAGTTTGGTCCTTTAGCTTTTTCTTACCCGGGTCTGATCCATATCTAAGTGGTTTTGTAAAGTTTGACACAGAATCAAATCAATTGAAAAATATATTGGGCCTGAAATTTCACAGCTCTCATATATCAAGACTTCGGTCTGGGTTAGGGATTTTGATATAGCTTTCGGCAAAAAACTTTTATGAGGACATGGTTTTTAGTTTTGGGCAGCGATGTATATTAAACATAACTCTTTGTTATTACATGTATTTTTTTATCTCTAGTTAGAAATTTATTACAAAACTAACACAAAACATTTATACTTTGCCGAAAAATTATAACAGATCATATATTAACATATTTAGTGAAAAGATGATACAATCAGCAAACTACTCAAAAACCTCTCCATTTGGTGTTCCGAGAAAATATAACAAAATCACAAATTCATATTTTCAAAATTCCAAAAATATTATAAAAATTAGATAAAATCAAACTTTTTTCAAAATTCTAAAAATATTTCCTAAATTATTACAAAATCAAAGTTTTAAACTTTTTTCAAAAATTCTAAAAATATTGCAAATATTATAACAATATCAAAAACACAAACTTTTTCAAAATCCCAAAATTATTTCAAAAATTGTAATAAAACTAAATATTTAAACCTTTTCTAAATCCTAATAATATTCCAAAAATCCTTACAAATTCATAAATTCAAAATTTTTCCAAAATTCTAAAAAAATTGCAAAAATTAAAACAATATCAAAAATTAAAACTTTTTTTAAAATTCCAGAAATTTTAATAAAATCAAAAATTTAAAATTTTTCAAAATCCTAAAAATATTCCAAAAATTCTTATAAAATCAAAAATTGAAATTTTTTTCAAAATTCTGAAAATATATATATAAAATTCACAAATTCAAAAATTCCATTTTTTTCATAATTCACAAAGTATTCCAAAAATTCTTACAAAATCAAAAATTGAAACTTTTTTCAAAATTCTAAAAATAAATATATATAAATTTCACAAATTCAAAAACTCTATTTTTTTTCAAAATTCAAAAAATATTGCAAAAATTCTTACAAAATCAAAAATTAAAACTTTTTCCATTTGCAAAAAAATATGCAAAAATTATTACAAAATCAAAAAAAAAAAACTTTTTTCAAAATTCCAAAAATATTTCAAAAACTGTAACAAATTCAAAAATGTCAATGTCCAATTTCATTTTCAATTACATTTACGTCATAAAAACAGCTGCATTTTTTTCCAAAAAATTGGCTAAAAAAGTAAATGAAATCATTTTTGGACACACTTGACAGCATTTTTTTGACAAACTTATAATGCCATAATCCTCTATAATAATAATAAATTTTCATGTCATACAAATTATTAATTTTATTTTTTTCCAAAAATTGGGCAAAAAAGTAAATAAAAATCTTTCTTTTGACACACTTGACTTTATTTTTTTGACAAACTTATAATGCCATAATTCTCGATAATAATACTAAAATTTCATTTCAAACAAATAATTAATTTTATTATTTTTTCAAAAAATTGGGTAAAAAAATAAATAAAAATCTTTCTTTTGACACACTTGACAACATTTTTTTTGACAAACCTATAATGCCATAATTCGCAATAATAATAATAAAATTTCATTTCAAACAAATAATTAATTTTATTTTTTTCCAAAAAATTGGGTAAAAAAATAAATTAAAATCTTTCTTTTGACACACTTGACAACATTTGATTGCCAAACTTATAATGCAATAATCTAGATTTTAGTTTCACATACCAATCCCTACCATCAAGATTTCTCCAAATTCAATGTTCCTACTCGTAATCAATTAAAATGAACGTTTTTTAAGCATAAAATATGCAAATTTCCTTGTTTTGACACACTTGACGATTTTTTCGACACACTTCCGGTACAGTTATCGAACATATCGTCCTTCGGGCTCTTCCCATTGAGTAAACCTATTTTTTAAAAAAAAATTTGAAATCCGTCCAGCGGTTTGCAAGATTTTGTAGGTTGTGACGACCGGCCGGCGGACAGACATATATTTTTGTTTTGCTCTTTTATAGAGTTGGCAAAAAAACCGGAAATTTATAAACCGCGGTTTCAGGTTTTCAATTTGTAGAAACCTGCGGTAACGGTTCGGTTTCCGGTTTTTGGTTTTTATTATAATGTGCTCAATTCAATGCAAAGATATTTATTTGAATTAATATATTTCTTCTTGTATCAAATAAGATTAGTTTTAAGTGAATTATCGCTAATGCAAGATCCTAATTTACGACTAAAGTTATCTGAAAGTGGTTTTGTAAAGTTTGACACGGATTCAAATCAATTGAAAAATATTTTGGGCCTGAAATCTCACAGCTCTCATATATCAAGACTTCGGTCTGGGTTAAGGATTTTGATATAGCTTTCGGCAAAAAACTTTTATGAGGACATGGTTTTTAGTTTTGGGCAGCGATGTATATTAAACATAACTCTTATATTAAACATAACTATTTCTTCTTGTATCAAATAAGATTAGTTTTAAGTGAATTATCGCTAATGCAAGATCCTAATTTACGACTAAAGTTATCTGAAACCATAAAAAACGCGTTCAGATTCGGTGGGAGGATTGCGCCTTTATCAAAAATTGCCTGTCTTATGAAATTTGACCTTGTAATACCTCTAATAGAAAAACCGTCTTTTGTGGCCAATTCTCCAACAATCTAGAGAAGCTTTGTTTATAAAATAAACTAATGTTTTTGTGTGAGTTTCTAATTAGATTTGTTGAAGCAACATTTGTGTCAGAATCGTGTGGTCTTTTACAAGAAATTTTCTGAACATTTCGAATGTGGTTTTCATTGCAGACGTAGAACCCTTAGAATTGTTCACGCATCTGATCCACTTTTTTACATTTAGCTCTATTGTTGGCATTGTTCGTAGATGAATTTTTTGTAAAATATTCCCAAACTGCTGTTGATGATGATGACATATTTTTTTTGGAATATTCTTGCTTTGCAATTTCAACTGCGAATAGTGTGAAGTGTAAAAGTAAATTATTTAATATTTTTTCGTTATTATTAACAACAGTTTATTAATTTCCTATTATTTTTACAGTATATTACTTATACTTTTATTAGCTGCATTTCATAACACCATGTGATCCGAATCCGCCTATGTTTTACATGCAAAATCAGATCCAACTTTGTTTTTGGATCTCAGTTTGCATGTAAAACTTAAACGGATCCGGATCACACGGTTTCATGAGCAGCTAATATTAGTCAACCCAATCAACAAATTCAAATTTAGCAATAAATAAAGTAATTTTTTTTGTTGATTTTGTGTTTGGCTCAATATGAAACGAAATGAAGAACACAAATTAATTACTACTTTGATTCAAAATTAAAGTAGCTATTATAAATTATTACTTAGTTGTTATAGCTTAACCCTTAAACCAATTACTGCTAGCATCCTCTTTGAATCAGTAGACAACACATAAATTAAATTTAGACAGAAAATATAGAAAATAAATTTTCGATGACAATTAAAATTTAAAATTTGTTGAAAACCGTAAACCGCGGTTTTTAAACAGCGGTTTACGGTTACAATTTGATAAGCTGGAAACCGCGGTTTTGGCTTGCGGTTAACCGAACCGTGCAAACTCTATTTTTTTAGAACCAGTAGGTCCTAAAATGTCGAGAAATGCCAGAAAAGTGGAGGTTAGAATTTCACTTTTAGCTCTTGCATGTAATACTTAATCTTTCAGACCGAAGTAGTATTATTTTAAATAACTAATTAAAATAGAACTGAATTACAGGCATTTTATATATAAGCAGTTAACTTATATAAAAAGTTAATTTTATAAAATCGTTTTTAAGCTTAACCTTTGTTTAGCTAACCTGAATTGGGAAAATCAAACCATACTAATGTTATTCAATCCAATTAAAATTTCCTCATTAAATTTTTCAAATTTTTGTTTTTTTTATTTTCCAAAATTAAATAATCCGAAATCAAACATTTCTAATTTCTATTTATCTATTTAACCAAAATTAAATTTTTCATTTCATGTACTTAGATTTTCGTTTGAAATTTATTTTAATTGAAATAAATTGTAATGAAATATAAAACTCTATATTTATTTTTATTATTAATAATTCTGTTTGTTTGTTGTTTTTTTGTTGCAGTACCACCAGAACGTCCATTAATTTATGATGCTCGAAGACACGATAAAACAAGATTAATTGAACCGTATAATGAAGGTAGTGATGTTACACTGATATGTGAGGTGAATGGAGGTAATAATAAAATTGAGTTTTTGTAATCAATGAACCTATATACCTACTCTATACATATATGATTCTGTTGTACTTGTACATACAAGTTTATTTTCGAAATTATTGTTTATGTTCAAAATTTGAACTATTTGCTGTTTTATGAGGGTAAACTAGAGCAAATATTTTGGTAATCAGGTTTTATGTGATATTTTTAAGTGTTTTATGTTCGGTTAATTTAATTTATTTTATTACAAGAAGTGAAAACCACAGATGAGTCAAGATACAAAACATAAGGTGTATGTTTTATATTCTATTAAAACTAATTTATAAATATCTTAATTGGATTATTCAATGTAACATTTTAGTTAAAATATATATGCCATATGCAACTGCATCCGTGACGCTTAGCTTGATAGTAGTTTTATTCCGTCAGTGAGCGAAGAACGATTCGATAAGCATTTGAAATTAGAGAACAATGCAATTAATATGCAACTAATTTACATAGATACATATCACTTGGTCGGAATTTGAAAATAAAAAATTACAGGAGCTTTGATAGTAAAAAATTTCCTACAGTTGAAAATATTATCACAAAAATTCAAGAGAGAAATTGATCTATAATGCTAGAGGGTATTTTACGACAAAGTATATTTAATATGACGGACAGTATAATATTAACATTGCAAAATTTTATGTAGGAACCCAGACTATACATACACACAAATTCAATATTTACAATAATAATTCCGTATTATATTCGAAAACTACAAACATTTTTAAAATTTTATAATTCATCAAACGAAAAATGAAAAATATGCTTAAGCTTTTCATTATTTTGTCGTTTTGAGCTCGTACAATAGTATATTGTATAACTAGTGCGGATGCGTTTTTCAAACAAGTGTGTATCACCAATGGCGTCTAGAAAACAGTTCGTGTTAGTTATACACAATATTTTTTGTAACAAATGCACAAAAGTTAATTAATATGTTTGTTATCATATAATATATTTAACAAATTGAAGAATTTTAAATCTAAACTAAAGCACGCCATCTCCATTTTTTACTTTGTACTAAAAATGTTTACTGTAGTAAGTTCAAATGATATGATATAGATGGCGTGGTTATTTTTAGATGTTAATTTACTTTTGTAATATAGTTTCCACAAAAAGTTGGTCGAAATTACAAACGAATTTTAATAAATTAATTTGTGAGTAATACATTTTAACTCCCAGTTTTTGAAAAAAACATCTTTTAAATACAATTGTTGAAATTTTGTAAATTATAATCAAAGGAGGCGATTTTTATTTGAATAAATTTGCCAACATGACGATATTATATATTAACCCTTGAAATTTGAATTCATTTTGAAATCTAAAACATATGAATTGAGTTTTAACATTTAAACATCATTAATAAAAAAATTTTAAGATTTAAGTTAAATCCAAAAAATTCAATTACAATATAAGAATGGAGCTCAAAGATAATTGCGCTATTTGTCAAGTTGCAATGACAAAAACGCAATCCTACGACTGCTGTCATCTCTTCATTTATTTCACATAAAGTGCGCTCAACATTTATTTATTGTTCTAGATAGAATTTGTCCTATCTGTAGAACTGCTACGGTAGCAACAGATGTCAGCAACGGTAGCAACAGACGGTAGCAAATGAGGAAGATCGTGAAAAGCTAAATTGTGCTAACTAAGAGGATGATTGGATAGCTTTAACTGAAACGTTAGAAATTATCTACAAGATCGCAAATCATTGGATCAAATCTAGACGTGATAATATGTTATCAAAAAGAGGGGTAAAGCCAACAATTCTGAATGAAGCACAAAATGATTTAATGGTTTCATAGATAGAAGAAGACTGTGGCATTACATCAGAACAATTCACACTCAGAAAAAAAATATTGTGCTTATCAACAAGTAAACCTAAATTAGTAGAATTATGTCTTATTTTGTGTTAAATCAACTTATTCTTGATATCCTGAATAATTTATTGCTAAGTTAATTCAACTAAATATGCTAAGTAAAATTTTTAACTTATGTTGTTTGGTAAATTCACTATGTACATGCTACAATTGCATAAAATTTGTCTAAAATATATACATAGTTTTAAGCTTGCCATGACATGTCATATTTTCTTTTGTTTCTGAAAATTGGACTGTCGATAACTAAAACTTTTGTTTTTATTTCATTATATGTTTAACGTGAATATTACCGCCGAGTTCTGATGTACGCTCGAGGAGCGTAGTGTCAAGAGCAATTATAGCGTAAGGCGGCTATGAAACATTCTACTGCAGTTGTATGTTGTTTTACTTTTACGTAGTCCGCGCTAAAAATTCTTTTAATATTACCAATTATTATTTTGAAATTGTTTAAATTAGTAAAATTCAATGAATTCTGAAACCAGGCTTCAAAATACAGCGACTTATTACAAATTATTACTTATTACAAAGACTTATTACAAATCAAATCAGCGACTTATTACACACAAATGAGCTCGAAGAAACACTTGCTTACGAAACATGGAATGCCAGTCTTAAAAGCTTGTCAGATAGCAACTCAATCAACGCAATTCAACCATCAATTATTTATGAGACAACTAATGGCCTATGAAAATTTTTGAAATTACGTCACTGAAATGTTTGATTCAATAAAATCATGGGGTTTACAGCACTTATACGATAAATTTAAAGGTAGTATAAAAATGCATTTATTAACAATTATGCATGTCTTAACTAATTTTCTTCATTTATAGACCAAACATTAAATTTAAAAAAAGTTAATTTTATATCAAGTAATAGTTAATTTTATATCAAGTTTTTTAAATTTTCATTTAATGTAAATCTATGTTCATAAATACAATTTAATAAAAATGAGTTTTGATTAACTTTATATTGCTGTTTTTTATTTTAACTATCCATCAGGTAAAATTTACTAAGATAATCAGTTGTTTTTATATGTTGCTTGAATAAATTGTAGTTGCCTTTCATACAGTTTAGCTTAATATTAAAGTAAAATTTACTAAATAAAAGCATAAAATGCAGGAAGGATCGATTTTGATCGATTATGATCAATGTTGATCTACGGGTCTGACTACCCTGCGTACTCCAGTCCCTGCCATTGACATATGAGTTAGCGTGAGATATCACATACCACTGGCAATGGCAGGAGATGTCATTAGCCAAGATGATATCTTAGGGTGCTGGCGGACGAACTTTAATTAGTCAACGGCAGCACTTCCAGTCTTAGCTGGGCAGCGTTCCGTAGCGGTACCGCTCATTAGCTCTTCCGAGGAATCGGGCCAACACGTAGTTATGTGTGGGCTTTGTGCCTCGATTGAGGTGGTGGGCGGTGCGTCTGGGATGCGCTGCATCAGCTGGATTATTGGCATTTAGTTTTGTTTTGTTTTCTGCAAATTTCTCACAATTTGTTTTTTACTTATTATTTTGTTATTATTTCTTCATCTTATCATGAAATTTTGGCATATGTCATATTTTGTTGTATGATAGGATTTTTTACTTAGTTATCCATTTTAAAATAAAACATAAAAAAATAAAATAAAACACTTTTGATATATATATATGGCAGTACAACCTGTCTGCAAGTGGTAAAGCAAATTTGCGCAATCCACCCGCCCATAAAGCGGCACGTCCACGGAATTTGCAGGGACAAAACATATATGAATCAATAAAAAAATTTAAAATACATGTTCAAAACATCTGCGGATTGAACGCTAACCATGACCACGTGCAACATCATCTTGAGCACGACAAACCGAACATTCTATTCCTTACAGAAACACAAGTTTCTGAAAATTTTCTCTTTATAGAATCGCTTAATTCCAAATATAGGCTCGAATCAGCTTTCAAACTCCATCAGGGCGTATGCGCATCCATCCATGAGAGTGTTGCATACGCGCGCTTTCCAAATTTTGAACTACACGGTGACGGCTTCAATACAATGGTTTTAAAGATTTGTCTTCCAGAAATGACTTTTTTTACAATAGCTTTATACCGGTCCCCCAACAAACGTAACCCAAACTTTTTTAATATACTGACAAAAATTGTGGATGAGATTAGAGCAAAGTCCCCTACCTGTGAAGTTATCGTTACCGGTGACTTCAACGTCCACAACAAATCATGGTTGGAATTCTCCAAATTGACCGACGATGTTGACAATAGTGGAAAACTAGAAAAAATTTTTGCCGCGTCTCAGGGCCTATTCCAAATTGTTAAAAGCCCGACTTTCACTCCCCGTAATGGCGGTGATAATAGTTTTCTTTTAGATCTCTATCTTACGACAATGCCAGATATTATGAGTGTCGATGTCGCGAAAGGTAGTATTGGAAATTCTGATCATTATTTAATCTCATCAGTTATCAAAACTGATTTACTTAAAACTACAGCTCCCAAACCCCGTAAAATATTTCACTACTCAAAAATGGATAAGAGTGGTCTTCAAAATTTTTCCATGGTTTCCCTTTCGACCGTCATTGTTTTTACACTGACAATGTAAATGTTTCTGCTCAATACTTTACAGAAACCATCCAATTTGCTATCAATAAATTTGTCCCTTTCTCCATAGTAAAACCCAAACAAAAATACTTGTATTCGAAAGCTGCCAAAACGGCACTTAGAAACAAACGTAGATCATTTAATATTTGAATTCATAACAAAACTCCCACTAATCGATCTCAATATCTAAAGACCAACAAAATATCTAACCAGATTATCTCAAACGAAAAGTCTGAAATTGACAGAGCGAAAGCCTCAAAACTTACGTCTATGTCTGTTTCTGACAAGAGTTTCTACAGTGCCATTAATTCTTTAAATTCTGGTACAAAATTTTCTATTCCCCCTATTATTGATGGTGATTTAATCGTCAATGATCCCGGAAGAAAAGCTAACTTGTTCGCTGAACGCTTTGCTCTGAACTCCACTGTTTTGGAAACTCCTAAGGAAATACCCAAAATCCAGTCTTCAGGAGTTAATATGAATGAACTTCACTTCAAACACAAAATATTCGCTAAACTTTTAAATGGGTTAAACATCAACAAAGCCTCAGGAATGGACAATATTCCACCCATTATTTTAAAAACCTTTTCCAAAGAACTTGCACCAACTTTAACTAAAATATTCTACCAATCCTACAAATCTGGTATATTTCCCTCGTGCTGGAAGTTGGCAAATGTCCAGCCCGTCCCAAAAAAGGGACCAAAATCCGATATCTCAAATTATAGGCCAATAGCTTTACTATCGGTCCTATCCAAAGTCTACGAGCATTATATTAATATACATATTTCAAAATTTCTGGAAGAAACTCATTTAATATCCGACAGCCAATACGGTTTTTGAAACAAAAGATCAACTACCGATCTATTAAACTATGCAGGGCATTGTTGGAACAGAATACTTGGTAAAGGTTGTGAAACATACGTTATCGCCTTAGACATCTCCAAGGCATTCGATCGAGTCTGGCATGCCAACTTAATCCACAAGCTCGTTGCGTACGGTTTTCATCCCAATGTTGTGAAGCTGATTCAAAATTTTCTATCCAACCGATACATTTCGGTAACCTTCGACGGATTTTCTTCTGAGTCTAAACTAATTAACGCTGGTGTACCCCAAGGCTCAGTATTGTCCCCAACCCTATTTTTGATTTACATCAACGAATTGTTGAAAATCACCAGCAACCCAATAAATAGTTTTGCAGATGATAGTACTCTGCATAAGTCGTTCGAGCCCCTTCCTTCAAAAGGTAAAATGCACGAACGAATTAATCCTGTCCGGAGAGACGCTGCCATAAACGTGAACAAAGACTTGAATAAAGTCGCCGACTGTGTAACATTTGTATGTCTACCAAAACCCCTAAATTTAAATTTGTATTTTTTTTTATTCGCTTTGCCAACTTTACATTTATCAATAATAATATTTACATTTACGCACTATATCAAATCCATCGGTTGAACAAAAACATATGATTGCTTCATTTTATAATAACTGTAGAGTCGAGTTTTTCAACTTAATCAAACTCAACTCGAGATAATTAAAAATTTTCGATAACCATCATTGTTCACTTAAATTAAATAATCAGTCTATTCTCAAAGGTGGTCGTGGTTTAACAATTATTAACTTAAGTGGAAAGTTTAAAGTTTATAATTTTTTCTGTTGGAAACTTTGATTATTTGTTTCAAACAAAGTGTTTGTGAATTAAAAATTGCCCAAGGTATGTACATTCGCTGATTGTTAGAAAAATTAAAATCCTTTGGCTAGTTTGCTTTCCTCTAAACTGGTGTTTTTAATATTTTTACTAGAAGCATACGTGAAGCGTGACGACCATAAACAACAAACTTAACTTAAACCAATTGTAAGTAATAAAATAAGTTTTAAATAGAATCGGGATAGATAAACGAATATCCATTGAATACACGGTGCTTCTTGGCAATTAAAAAAGCAACATTTATTTTTTATACAAGTATTTTTCTTTACAAAAATTCGAGAAGGCTTATATACCTATTAACCGTTACGTTAAAAGAAGAAGCAACTGTATCATAGCGGCTACTCCATTATATAACGTATGGTTATTGCTGCATGATTTAAGATCAAAAATAATTATACAGTCTGTGATAGAAAACCTAAAACTAAAAATTAAATCTAATTGGAAGTAAAATCAGAGTATAGGAGTTTGGTGTTAATAAAATTTGTTTTATTATTTATAAGTTATATAAGCGCTAGTTTTAAGGAATCCTGTTTTGTCATAGGTCGCTAAAAAAAAAAACTGTATTCTATATTAGTGTTAAGGAAATCAGACCATGGTCTCAAAAGTTTTTTTTCTTAAAATTATAATTATTTTTTTTTTAAAGCATGCGCACGTATAATCCTTTACTTATATATTAATTTACTTATTTATTGACTTATCTTTTTATTAACTTATATATTTATTAATTTATTTATTCATTTACTTATTTATTTGCTTGATATATGTTCTTGTATATACATATTTTTATGGATGAGTCACGATATATTTACTAATTTATTTACTTACGCTAAAACGGAATTGATGTTTTGATGTTATAATTATCAAAGTACATACTATAAACAAACACATTGTTTTGAATAAATTTTTTATATATATTACTTGCATATGTTTTTGTTCAGCCGGTGGGTCGTAATTTTTGGTGAAATTTTCTTCTTCTCGGCATAGATTTTTTTTTGATATGTTTACGTTGAAGTCAACGGTAGATTTTATTCATTAAGTGAAATGAGTGGAAAAATGTACTAAATATTTAAGTGATTTAGGTTATTCAAAGTTCCATTGCAGTCAGGGGTTTTCCTCTACTAGGAAAATCAATATTGGTAATGGGAGGGTATGTTTGGGTGATCATTAAGATCAGATCACTCAATTGGCTGAACATCAATCAGAGGTAAGTGCTTAGTGGACCCAGTAAGAAGGATTTCTTTTTGTGATTTTGTGTAGCATCAACCATGTTTTATTTTGAGAGGGATATGTCTTTTTGATTACAACATTTTTTTTTTTCACCAAATCTGGTTTTAGCTTTTAGATTAGCAGCACTTTCAAGCTCTAAATTGGACGGTGGAAAGAACCCACCTCAGCGACTGTAATCTAGCCAGGAAATGTGCTGCCCACCATCCAGTCTAATTTAGAGATTTCTGTTAACGATAAAAAAAATACAATGTTCGATGTGTGTTATCATTCAAGATAACCATTTGTGTGATCATGAACAATAATCAGATCGTTACAGTGGCGCCCAAAGTACGGCGAGCATAGCTCACTCTTTATCACATAATCACCAAAATAATTAAAACCAGTTTAGCTGTAATCTCAAAACTTTATTATCCTTCTTTGTTTGAAATTGTTTTTGAAGTTCGTAAGGAAATTCAATATTTTTTCTGTTAGTTTAAATTTTTTTTTATTAAAAGCAATTATCGGTAATTACATTGCTATTTCCGTTTTATTATACTAAAATGTTGGGTGGTATCTCCTCCCTCTTTGAGTTAGTGATGTTCAACTTACCTAGTTAAAGTCATATTTTCTGTAGAGTTTATCATCTTGTATTGTTTTATTTTTGACTTATCGCCTCTAGGGTTTCTGAGTGTCGATGGTGAAACTGATACAAGAATGTTAATTCCGATTAGTAATGCCTTTAGATATATGTTTTCCGCTGTTAAGCGTTGGTGTTCACATACCTTATTTGAGTGCATATTTTATAAAGGCTTCATAAACTGTTTTCCTTTCGTTTCAAAAATGGTTTGTTAACGTACATATCACAACAATTTATTTCAAGTAGTAGGGTCTACTAACCATTTCTGTTGATGTTCGGTTAATTCAAAATAATGGAAGCTGAGAGTACCTAAATCACTTATGCATTGAATTATAGTCCTTGAATAGAATTCTGATTTTTTTTTGTTTTGTATACCGTGTGCAATTACTACGGTGAATAAGTGTAATATAAATTTTTTTTTGATATTCAATATAATAATTGTACTTTAACTCAACGATTATTATTTATTTTTACTGATATTTTTGGCTGTATATTCCTTATAAAATACCAATTTACAATGGACGTTCAATATTTGGATTGTGATGAACTTTCAATTGAATGTCAGTTAAGAAACATTGAAGGTCCGATACCGAAGAAGATGAGTATGCTTAAAATTGAATTAGCAAAGGAAGCAGATGGCAGTTCAGTGTCTCCAAAAGATCCTCACCGTCAAGCAGCTAAAAACCCAAAACGTGAAGTTACGTTCTGCACGGTGAAGTTGAAGAAAGTTCAGAGGCAAATAGAAACATATATGGATGCATGTGATACCACGGACTTGGACAAAATAAATGCTATTTTAACGACGCTTGTACATGTAAAGAATCGCCTACAGAGAATAAACGCATCAAAATCTGTGGCAGCCACAACAGAACGGATTTTAATATCCTGCAACAAGTTTATCGATTGTATAAGTGACCTGCAAAATAGACAAATAACAGTACCAGAAGCTGAAACCTCATTAAGAGAAATTGTGATTCCTGACCTAGATGAAGTTGATGATAATCAAGATGTTGGTAATCATGAAGAGGAAGAATGCAACACACTAGCCAACAACATTAGCAGTCCGATGCAAACTGGAGCTGGTCCTTCAACTGGCAGGAATATGGGAAAGTCCCAACAATACAACCGGAGAAGCATTGTCTACATAAATGATAGCAACTCAGATAGTGGTCAAGATAGGTGCAATTATGCCTCAACAAAACATCAGTCTTCATCAAACATCAACACTAATAGGACAGGGATGCCAATACAAGAGCAGAACAATTATGTAAAGTTTACTAATCCTAACGAAAATCAAGATAACGTAAATGAATTAGTAGAATTGGTTTTGAAAAAACTGGGTTTGGAATGTTTTCCTGGAACAAGTGGAGCTTTGTTGACGAATGAAAGGGTTAATACAGCCAGATGCTCACTTAACGGCAACGATAAAGCCACAAGAACAGAAGCATCCTTACCCATGTATAACCCATCGGTCCCACCACCACCACAGCAATCTCAGCAGCAATTTTCTAACTATGATGTAATACAAAATCAAGATGACGGACAAGTGCGGTATGGGAATGGTTACAACTATAAAAGAGATCGGCTGGATATTCATAAATGGAACATATTTTTTTCGGGTGAATCTGGAGGAGTATCAGTAGAGCGTTTTCTATATAGAGTAGAAAGCATGGCCACATCAAACCATCTTAGCATAGAATCATTAGTTAATACCGTGAACGTGTTGCTTAGAGATAAAGCCTTGGAATGGTATTGGCTTTACCGAGAAAGAAACCGAAATGTAGGATGGGCTCAGCTTCGTGAAAGTTTGATTCATCGCTTTCAGGACAGGCGTACCGATGAGGATATTAAGCAGACCTTAGAACGTCGTAAACAGAAATTTAAAGAACCATTTCTTGATTACTATCATGAAATTCTATCATTAACACTGCCATTACAATACCCTATGGCAGATCGAGACATTAAAAATTTATTGATCCGCAATATGAGACCTGGCCTGCAAGCTGAGTTTGCTGGACAAACATTTTTTGATATTGCAACTTTAGTAAACCGTGCAGTAGCTGTAGAGGATACATGGTCAAGAATAGGTTGGGTTCCGGAAATGGCATATCAAACGAAACGTCAAATCAGTGAAATTGGAGTAGATCTAAATGAGAGTGAATTAAGTTTAAATCCAGGTAATTTTTCTGAGTCGTCTTCACCTCCTAATTCTGTATGTGCTGTAACTTGGAATAAACACGCGAAACCTATTTCTAATAATAATTCTGCGAAAACAATCTTATGTTGGAATTGTAGAAGTACTGGTCATTATTTCAAAAACTGCCCTGTGCCTATAAGCCATCAATTTTGTTATGGATGTGGAGAACAGAACACAATTAAATGGAACTGCAAATCCTGCCAACAACCTAGGAGGTTGGAAAACTTTCAAAGGGGTTTCAGGAATGTGGGGCCTTTGAAATCCCAATCTTACCAATCACAAATCCCCGTGGTCCATGTGGAAGAAGCAGCAACGAATACCGATCCGGAATTCGATCGGATAATAAGACGCGAACGAGATCAATGTTAACTGATATATCAGACAACCTAAATTACTCGCAACCCCGCTGCCAACTTTCTTCTCTTAACCGTTCTCTTCGTTATTTTAAAACCCGCAGAGAGATTAAAAAAATTATTGCGGAATCATGTTTGTCAAAAAATGAAGATTCAAGGCCATATGCTACAATCCTTATAAATGGTATTCCTTATAGGGGTCTTTTAGACAGCGGCGCGAACATTTCAGTGTTAGGGTACGGATCGGAACAGTTCCTACAAGACAATAAAATTCAAATGCATAGCTTGCCAACATCCTTATCAACTGCTAGTGGTGAGAAACAAGCAATTTTAGGTCATGTAATAACCAATGTTTCCTATGGTGGTAAAACAAGGAAGATGCGCTTCCACGTTGCTCCAAATTTAACCCAAACATTGTATTTAGGCATTGATTTTTGGAACCTCTTTGGGCTAGTACCCTTAATAGTAAACGAACTTGATCATAAATATTTACAACCAGATATCATGAATGATGATAAAAAACATATCCTTACTAATGAACAACAAACTATCTTAGCAGATATTCTTAAACAGTTCCCATCGTGTGAAAGATTAGGCTTAGGAAGAACGCAGCTTCTGTCCCACAAGATAGACGTAGGACAAGCTAGTCCAGTAAAACAACGGTATTACCCCGTATCACCGAAAGTTCAACAAGATATATACCGAGAACTAGACCGAATGTTGTCCTTAAATGTCATAGAGGAAAGCACCAGTTCTTGGTCATCACCAGTCACAATAGTAAAAAAACTGAACGGGAAGGTTCGTCTATGTCTTGACGCAAGACAAGTAAACGCAGTGACAGTAAAGGACGCGTATCCTCTACCAATAATTGAAGGGTTGTTGGGTCGTCTTGATAAAACTCGCTATATAAGTTCGATTGACCTTAAGGATGCCTTTTGGCAAATCCCCCTTGATCCCTCATCAAGAGATAAGACAGCGTTTACTGTCCCAGGACGACCTCTCTACCAATTTACCGTTATGCCGTTTGGGTTGTGTAATGCAGCTCAAACAATGTGCCGGCTTATGCATAAGGTTATACCTCACCAGTTACATGATCGGGTCTTTGTCTACCTTGACGACTTACTTGTTGTCGCAGAAACGTTCGCTGAACATGCATCACTTTTATCTGAAGTGGCTAGATTACTAAGGTCAGCAAATCTAACCATAAATGTGGAAAAAAGTAAATTTGCTTTGAAGGAGACAAAGTATCTCGGTTATGTGATTGGTGAGGGATGCCTCAGAGTAGATCCCGAGAAAGTTCGCGCTATAGAGGAATACCCTATTCCTAAAACACCCAAACAAATAAGGCGGTTTCTGGGAATGACCGGCTGGTACCGACGTTTTATTCAAAATTATTCTACCGTTACAGCACCGATTAGTGATCTGTTGAAAAAAGGATCCAAGCAAGTTTGGAACACAGATTCTCAAAACGCGTTTCAAGAACTCAAAAGAGCACTCATAACAGCACCAGTTCTGGTAAACCCAGACTTCACGAAACATTTTTACGTACAGTGTGATGCATCCTCAACAGGTATTGGAAGTGTTCTATTTCAGAAAACAAATGATGGTGAAGAGCATCCTATCGCTTTTATATCTCATAAACTGAATAAAGCACAAAAAAATTACAGTATTACAGAATTGGAGTGTCTAGCAGCGGTGATGAGCGTTAAAAAATTTAGACCTTACATTGAAGGATACCCCTTCACAATCATAACTGATCACTCCAGTTTACGATGGTTGATGGAACAAAAAGAGCTGTCTGGTCGGCTAGCACGATGGTCTATAAAACTTCAGGCATTTGGCTTCAAAATTGAATACAGGAAAGGCACTTTAAACGTAGTTCCGGATAGTTTATCAAGAGTTAATGTTGATGCACTTGAGCCAGACGATGATGAAATTTTATATCTAGATTTGAACTCTACTGCGTTTACTGACCAAGAATATTTAGATAGAATAACTGCCATACAGCAAAATAGTCAAGCTACCGGATCCTTCAAGGTGATTCAGGGACGGATATATGTACATGCAACACAGGATTCTGAAACTGATATACCGGACTGGAAACTAGTGGTTCCTGAATCCATAACCCATGAACTAATTAAGAGAGCACATAATCCTCCATCGGCTGCACATCAAGGAGTTGCAAAAACGACCGAACTTTTGAAGCGTTATTATTTTTGGCCATCTATGATATCTCAAACTAAGGATTATATTGCCAACTGCAAAACCTGTAAATGTAGCAAAGCAGTGAATTTTTCCACAAGACCTGAAATGGGTAAACAAATTGAAGTCTACAGGCCATTTCAAAGACTCTTCATCGACTTTCTTGGTCCGTATCCAAGAACTAAAAATGGAAGCACACATTTGTTCATCGTTCTCGACCAATATAGCCGATTTCCACTTCTCTACGCATTTAGGTCTGCAACTACGTCAAAGGTGACTGAATGTTTAGAGAATAAAGTTTTTCATCTGTTTGGAGTGCCGGAAGCGATACTCTCTGACAATGGACCACAATTCGTCTCAGGATCGTTTAAAGATTTAATGTCGAAGTACGGTATAAGGCACGAACTAACTCCAAAATACTCACCACAAGCAAATACTTCTGAAAGAGTTAATAGATCAATTCTTTCAGCAGTGAGATGTTACTTAAGAGATGATCATCAGTGTTGGGATCTACATGTGGATGAAATCGCTGGTGCTCTACGTCATACAGTTCATCTATCAACCACATTTTCTCCGCATTATCTAGTCTTTGGACAACACAAAATACTTCATGGTTCAACATATGCGCTGCTGAAGGATTTGGAAAGTCTTCAGGACAACCACTTATACATATCCGATAATGCTGACCGCTTAACCGTTGCTCAAAAGGTAGTTTTAGCCCAGTTAAAAAGGGCACATGAACAAAATAGCATACAATATAATCTTCGGGCGAGGGCAAGAAATTTCAAAGTAGGCGAAAAGGTGTTTATTCGGAATTTCGTCCAAAGTAATGCTGCAAACCACTTCTCTGGCAAATTAGCAATGAAGTTCATACCTGCAACAGTTTTAAGGAAACTTGGCAACGTTTCTTATGAAATGGTAAACGATTCTGGTAAATCATTGGGAATATACCACGCTAAGGATATTCGGTGACAGAGCTATAGTTTGTATTTACACCTACACTTAGTAAGGGTAAGAGTAGGAAGATTTCTATTTTTGCACTTAAGCAATATTTAATATCAATGCCCGGCGTTTGAGACCTCTCTCATGGGGTGGGTCGTTCCCACGAGTGTAACATTTGTATGTCTACCAAAACCCCTAAATTTAAATTTGTATTTTTTTTTATTCGCTTTGCCAACTTTACATTTATCAATAATAATATTTACATTTACGCACTATATCAAATCCATCGGTTGAACAAAAACATATGATTGCTTCATTTTATAATAACTGTAGAGTCGAGTTTTTCAACTTAATCAAACTCAACTCGAGATAATTAAAAATTTTCGATAACCATCATTGTTCACTTAAATTAAATAATCAGTCTATTCTCAAAGGTGGTCGTGGTTTAACAATTATTAACTTAAGTGGAAAGTTTAAAGTTTATAATTTTTTCTGTTGGAAACTTTGATTATTTGTTTCAAACAAAGTGTTTGTGAATTAAAAATTGCCCAAGGTATGTACATTCGCTGATTGTTAGAAAAATTAAAATCCTTTGGCTAGTTTGCTTTCCTCTAAACTGGTGTTTTTAATATTTTTACTAGAAGCATACGTGAAGCGTGACGACCATAAACAACAAACTTAACTTAAACCAATTGTAAGTAATAAAATAAGTTTTAAATAGAATCGGGATAGATAAACGAATATCCATTGAATACACGGTGCTTCTTGGCAATTAAAAAAGCAACATTTATTTTTTATACAAGTATTTTTCTTTACAAAAATTCGAGAAGGCTTATATACCTATTAACCGTTACGTTAAAAGAAGAAGCAACTGTATCATAGCGGCTACTCCATTATATAACGTATGGTTATTGCTGCATGATTTAAGATCAAAAATAATTATACAGTCTGTGATAGAAAACCTAAAACTAAAAATTAAATCTAATTGGAAGTAAAATCAGAGTATAGGAGTTTGGTGTTAATAAAATTTGTTTTATTATTTATAAGTTATATAAGCGCTAGTTTTAAGGAATCCTGTTTTGTCATAGGTCGCTAAAAAAAAAAACTGTATTCTATATTAGTGTTAAGGAAATCAGACCATGGTCTCAAAAGTTTTTTTTCTTAAAATTATAATTATTTTTTTTTTAAAGCATGCGCACGTATAATCCTTTACTTATATATTAATTTACTTATTTATTGACTTATCTTTTTATTAACTTATATATTTATTAATTTATTTATTCATTTACTTATTTATTTGCTTGATATATGTTCTTGTATATACATATTTTTATGGATGAGTCACGATATATTTACTAATTTATTTACTTACGCTAAAACGGAATTGATGTTTTGATGTTATAATTATCAAAGTACATACTATAAACAAACACATTGTTTTGAATAAATTTTTTATATATATTACTTGCATATGTTTTTGTTCAGCCGGTGGGTCGTAATTTTTGGTGAAATTTTCTTCTTCTCGGCATAGATTTTTTTTTGATATGTTTACGTTGAAGTCAACGGTAGATTTTATTCATTAAGTGAAATGAGTGGAAAAATGTACTAAATATTTAAGTGATTTAGGTTATTCAAAGTTCCATTGCAGTCAGGGGTTTTCCTCTACTAGGAAAATCAATATTGGTAATGGGAGGGTATGTTTGGGTGATCATTAAGATCAGATCACTCAATTGGCTGAACATCAATCAGAGGTAAGTGCTTAGTGGACCCAGTAAGATGGATTTCTTTTTGTGATTTTGTGTAGCATCAACCATGTTTTATTTTGAGAGGGATATGTCTTTTTGATTACAACATTTTTTTTTTTCACCAAATCTGGTTTTAGCTTTTAGATTAGCAGCACTTTCAAGCTCTAAATTGGACGGTGGAAAGAACCCACCTCAGCGACTGTAATCTAGCCAGGAAATGTGCTGCCCACCATCCAGTCTAATTTAGAGATTTCTGTTAACGATAAAAAAAATACAATGTTCGATGTGTGTTATCATTCAAGATAACCATTTGTGTGATCATGAACAATAATCAGATCGTTACAACTGGGGTAACCAAAACCTTGTCAATTTCAACTCTACCAAAACACAGCTGTTGATTGTTTCCAGATTAAAGACCGAGTTCCCCAAAGATATTTTATTTAGTATGTGTGATGAACCAATAGGTGAATGTAAAAACATTCGTTTATTGGGTGTCACAGTTTCAAATGACCTACTCTGGAACGATCATGTAATGGCGATGGCAAAAAGCGCGTCCAAAAAACTCGGCCTCCTAAATAGAAGCAAAAAATTTTTCACTCCATACCAATTGCTCCATGTTTATAAGTCCTATATTCGTCTCTGTATGGAGTACTGCTGTCAAGTTTGGGGTGCTGCCTCTGTTTCCATCTTGGCCCTCTTGGACTCTGTTCAAAAGCGAGCTATACGAATTGTGGGTGATCGACCTTTGACATCAAAACTTGACTCCCTACAACATCGTCGCACTGTTGCTGACCTCGTTGTTTTTTACAAATATCGTCATCAGCAGTGCTCAGATGAAATCAGCGGCATCATGCCTCAAACTTATTTTTACCCCCGTTCCACTCGGCAATCGGCTGCCGCAACCGGTGAAACGGTAAAGATCCCGCGCTGTCATACTGGCAGATCGCAGAGAGACTTCTTTGTCCGAACTGCGTACAAATGGAATAGTTTGCCGGAACACTTAGTCTCAGGTGGCTTCAACCCACAGATGTTTAAAAAAAGCGTTAATCTACACCTTAGAACGCCAGTTGTTGTGGGACCCAGGTCTAGACCTAGGTCTTAAAAGGTATTTATGTGTTATTGTGACACATATTCTAAACCCTATTACACAACACATTTTATTAAAAAAAAAAAAAAAATATTGATTTTGTTTAGCACTTTGTTAAAATTACCGTTGTTTTAAGCAGAGAGCCTAGCATAGTTAATTTTAGTACTAAATTTTGGTTGATTTAGCTTATTGCTATGTAAGCTGAAATTGAACTTAGTTTTATGTTTATATTACCCCGATTTTAAGTAATATATGCATATTTTTTTTGCAATGTAAAAACAGGTATGAGAAAATTTAGCAAATTGCTGTCTGATTCAAAATTAACGTTTTCTTAATAACGATTGATGTTTTCTGAATTGCAAATGACTAATCTGAATTACAATTAATACTTTCTGAATAACAACTGTTTAATCTGAATTACAATTGATTATTCTGAATCACATTTAATGCTTTATGAAATAAAATTGATGCTTTCTGTATCATAATTGAAAAAGTAGAAATAATTGATGTCAAAGATCATTAGTGATCATCAAAGTATAAACAGTATACCGGTTAATCTGGATATACAAGTGATATTGTTAACACAGCATTATTGTTAGAGGGCATTTTCTTTTTAAGCGTGTAATATGCAAGATCAGACTAAAAAGAGGCCAGCCAGTTAGGATAACCTTTTTTAAGCCAAAATTAGCTGTAAAAACTTTTGATATGCGATTTTACACTCGTAGACAGCATTGATTCATAGTGAAACCAGCTGACAGGGCATCCTATTGAAACCGGAGCAACCCATTGCGTTTCTCGTTTGAGATTCGTTGGCTTAATAGAAGTCAATGAGGAGTTGTCAGACAGGTATGAACTGTTGAAATTTTTTCAAAATTTTTTTTTAGAAAAAAGTGCTACGGTAATCGACTTTTACGGAAAACACACTACTGTTCTTCTAACTGTTGTTCAGCAAAAGTTGGTTGCAAAAGTTGATTTTGGCTGATATGAAAAGATGTTATATGCTGTGCATAGAAGAGTGATATCTCTAATTGGTGTCATTATAGCGTTCCAGTCCTGTGGAATGGTATAAGTCCAGTCCTGTGGAATGGTATAAGATTTGATATTAGTTTGTTGCAAAATTGGATAGATATAGTTTTGCTTATATGTAGCTAATTTTCTTTTTAAAATTTCTTCGATATCTGTTTTAAATTAGTTTGTGTTGTTTAAACTAATCTGATACATCAGATTCTACTGGCACACAAAACTGTCTGATCTCGAAATCTACCTATTTCTAGCGGATATACGTGCCGCTTGGACTTTTCTTTGTTCTAACGAAAATTTCCTAAATTCGACTGTTCAATCTTTTTCCAAAAGGGCAATTCAACATTTTATCGAATAGAATAATACATATAAGCGAAACAAGCTTAATCCCAAATAGATTAGAAATTTGAAAGGTTAGCTTGTTGAGTATCTACTTAACATCCATCATCAATCCGTTATCAATGTCGTAACATTTATTTTGAGGTTGATAAAATTATTTTTATAAAACATTTACCTTTTTTTTTTCATATCAAAATCCTCTTCAAACATAGAATTAAAATAAAACATTAAAAATAAAATATTTATCAACATTCCCATTTCAAATTTGACACCCTAAGATAAATCATTAAATACCACTACATCTCTTCAAACCAAATCAAAACAATGAACACCGCATTTATCTACAAATAATTTAAATATTTTGACATTCTGTTGATCACAAGTAACAATTTCCGTTTTCTACTTTGTCACATCTCATTGATCTAATAACAATTTTTTATTTATGAAATTTCTTTTAACACTTTTTCTATTTTCCTTTAGCGTTAATATTCCAATTTCATTTGTCTCACAGTTTCAATTTTCGAAAGAAAAAAAACCGTATATAATACGAAAACAAAAAGAAAATGTAAATTATTTGCGAGAGATACGAAAATTTAATTTTCACATGTATTCATTTTACTTTAATATGTATTTATCCAGGAAGGAAATTTTCAATTTTATTTAGTTTTCTTTTTTTTATTGTTGTTGTGTTCAGTTATACTCTTGATAAAGAATTTTTCAGCGAACAAAAAAATGAAAATTGAATCAAGAGAATTGAATACATTGAGAAAAAATAAAAAATAAAATTTATGTTATCAAATTTCAGTTTTTTTTATGTTTTATTTCTAAGAAAATAAATTTATTTCATTTCTTTTTTGTGTGGAAACAGTGAGAAATAAATTTATGTTGAATGTTTTCTTAAAGAAGACAAAGAGCACTTTAACATGAAATTATGATGCTTACTTTATTTTTGTTTTGTTATGTTTTTTTATGGTGGATCAGAAAAGTTTTCGGATAAAATTTCGGGTATACACTTGAAATTTGATAAGTGAAAAAGAAATATTGTAATTACAAGACAACGTACGTTTAAGTTATACAAAATTGTAGAACTTTTTTTTATCATTGTGACAAAAACAATTTAGGATAAATTGTAAGTTGGTTGCTATGTTGTATTGAAGCAAAACCATTTCACACCCCCTTTTCTATTATGTTAAAATTAAACTCATGAAAGTAAAGTAAACAAACACTCAACCGAATTCATCCATTAAAGTACTTCAGAAAATTAAAGTTCTCTTTTATATTTAAGAGCAAATCACAAAAAATAAAACATAAGTTCAAACTGCTGGAAAAAATCTTGAAGAAAAACAAATCCTTCAAAACTTTTGTCCACTAATGGATTTAATTAATTGTATATAACAATAGCATAAAAAAATCCTCCAAACAAGAAGTTAAAATAAAAAGCTAACACAAAAAAAACTGTACGAAAAAAGTTCAACGTCATTTTGTGTTGCTTTTAACTTTGTATTTTGGTTTCATAAAAGTTGTGTGCTTTTAATCTGTTAGCTACAATGTACATTTTTTTTGTGTTTGCTGAAATAATATAAAAGAAGACAGATATATTGAAAGCATAACAAATCAAATTTTCCTGTATACAGAGTCCCGATACGTTCAGAGAAAAGAAAATAAAGTACATATCATAATGGAAGGAAAAATAAAAGATTTAGAAAGCAAATATTAAACGTTATCTATCTATCCAGAACATGGAAGATGAAGTATAAACAAAGTAATGTTAGAAATAACAAAAGTTTTCTGTAAACAACTCACTGACTTGAAGTTATGCATTGTTGTGAATTAAAGTGAAGTTATCTTGAGAACATAATTGAAAAGGTATTAAGTAGGATTTGCATTGGTTTTGTCAGAGCTTTTTCTGATAAATAAACGGAACATGTTCATATATTTGTAAATCATATTTTGGCATACAGCGGCACATGTTTTTTATGTTGTTTGGTATCATATTGCTATATCTGCACGTTCTCAGTTCTTACTTTCAGAATGTTGAATATTAGAAAGATGAGGTTTGGTATATAGCCCGACAAACATTCTGTGCATGGTGCACGAGTCAATGCACATTTCCGGCGTTTTAATAATTTTTATGTTTTTTTTAAATATTCTAGTGTATATTTTAAATTAAGTTGAAGTTTAAAAGTATTTGAGTGCTACTGTTGTTATACCTATTTGTTTTAATTTAACATTTTTAAATCTTGTAAACATGTATACAAAATGTGCATAGAACTTTCAGGAATTAATACAAAAATATTTGATCCATGACTTATAGGATCTTCTAATACGTTATGAATTTTTTTATGAATGTATGTGTGTGATTGCATTTGTAAATGAGACGACCAGTTTGTCACCATTTTTCCGATACAATTTAAAAGAAAAAAAAATATCAGAATTTAAAAAATTTAAATATTTGCCTTACATGCAAAAAATAATGATATTTTTCCACAATTTTCTTAATATTATAAACAATAAATTTAAATACTAGTAGTCCCAGCATGAGAAAATGACAAATAAAATATATTAAATAAATATAATAATTTTTTGGAATCACTAAAAATAATTATTTAAAGTGCCAGTTTGTTTTTGTGAATATTTTCATTAACCTTCACAAAAAAATTTTTTTCGGTACATAATTTTAGATGAAAATTAAAAAGAATTCATCAATTTATTATTACAAAAGTCATATTATCTTATAAAAAGTTGGATGAAACTTGTCATCTATCTTCTATAATAATAAAATAAAGTCTTTGTCTGCCTGTGTGCGCTATCAGCACATAATCTCAGCACATAATCTGGAAGGATTGATAAATGAAGTTAGTCAACATGAAATGTAACGCTAAACCAATTGCACCACTGTGCGGTGTGCCTATTTTGTATTGCAAGTATGATGGTTCCAGAGTAAGTCATTGACAATTGTAACACCCGACAAACGAATGTTTTGGACGTTCACCTAATTTTCGCGACACGCATATTAAGCGGATTATCGCGAAACATTAAATTCTTTGAATTAAATCTTTTAAATAAAATTTTAACCTTTTTCTAAATTCTATATTTTGCGAACTATTTATAAAAGTTGTTGTGTAAACCATTTGTGTGTACTAATGTGTTTTAATTTTAGAGACCTTTACCTAATTGCTCTTGCTGACTGCCAAATGATACCAATATTACATTTTTTTCAACATTTTTATAAAACTAATAAAACAAATTAAATTAAATGACAACAAAAAAAGATATGAGAGAATTTGCACCAACAAAAAACAGTATCTAACCACTTATTTGGAAAGCTGGGCATCGCCGTGCGGGCACTTTCTAGTTTTAGAAAATGTTAAACTACTTTTTGCGAACTACTTATTGCAATGTGCATCATCTCGGCATTTTGGCTAAATTTACGTCTGAAATTTGGAATATATAGAAAACCAACGAACACCAATAGATTTGTTACTGCAGATTCCTTTCATCATATCTCGCATAAAAAGGCAGCGTTTCATTCCATGGCACATCGCTTATTTAATATCCCTATGGAAAAACCGGAATTTGATGAAGAGATTAATTATATTAAAAAAACGGCCTTTGACAATGGGTATTCTGTAATATTCACGAACAACATCATCAACAACAAACCGGTAAAGCAACAAACCGGTATCATACCTTTAAAAGATAAACAATTAATCAAGAGAATAAGTTTACCATATTTTCCAAGCAAAGCCAACAAGTTACAGAAAATTTTCTAGAAAAATAATATAGATATTGTCACACGTCCAACAACAACTTTAAAAAATCATTTAAACAACTACAAAGATCAGGAACCACAAACAAACAAATCAGGAGTTTATAAAATAAAATGTTTGGATTGCGAGGAGGTATACGTCGGCCAGACAAGCAGAAATTTTGAAACCAGGTTCAGAGAACATAGAATCGCGAGATTCTATGTTCTCTTCATAGCAACGCGAGAAAAACATGTTAATGAATCAAGCGTAGCTGAGCATATGGTAGAAAATAATCACCAAATCAACACCAACAACTCAAAGATTATTAGAACGGTCAGACAAAAATGGAAACTGGTAGCCGTAAAATCATACCACATTGCCCAAACCAATCATCTTATGAACTCGGATGAAGCCACAATAATTTCACCTTTATTCAACATGCTGTCATACTGGCAGATCGCAGAGAGACTTCTTTGTCCGAACTGCGTACAAATGGAATAGTTTGCCGGAACACTTAGTCTCAGGTGGCTTCAACCCACAGATGTTTAAAAAAAGCGTTAATCTACACCTCAGAACGCCAGTTGTTGTGGGACCCAGGTCTAGACCTAGGTCTTAAAAGGTATTTATGTGTTGTTGTGACACATATTCTAAACCCTATTACACAACACATTTTATTAAAAAAAAAAAAAAAAAAAAATAATAAACCATCAAATATAAATAGTAATAAGATTGCATCCCTCTCAGTTTAATCTCCCTAACCGGATCCTTGTTTAAAATATTTAACATTATTAGGTTTTCCATAAATGTTATCCATTAGTTAATTAGGTTTCTTTTGCTTTTTTTGTTTGTTTATGTCTTTTAATTTTCTCACAAAACTTTATTCTTTAATTACTTGTATTTATTTCATTAATATTTTAAATTTCTGTAAGCCCTATAAATAGACACACTTTTGTAAATAAATTCTAATTGCATATCGATACCTGTTGATGATATCACATAGATTGAAACTAGTCGTAACGACAATAAAAAATATATAATATATAAAAGTTTCTTTTAATTTTATTATATAAGTGAATAACTATATGGTGTATGTAATTAAATATTTACAAATTTGATAATCTGATACATCAGATTCTATTTGTACACAAAACTCTCTGATCTCGAAATCTACCTATTCTAGCGGACATCCTGCCGCTCAAACTTTTTTTTTATTCTTTGTTTATTATTATTGTCATTAAATTAATTTCGTTTCGCTTCGATTTTTATTATCCGTTAAATAAGCGATTAACGTTCGTGTGCACACTACACATCTGTCCTAAGGCATTTTACGTGATGCACATCATGTGCATGACAATTTTGTGCACGAGGATTTTGTAACATGCACAATCAATAGAAATTTCATGCACTTTTTTCAAAATTGTTTTACGAGTAGGATGATTTTTTTTCTATAGTCATAATCAGCTGAGTGGTGTTTATCAAATTAGGTTCAATGGAGAAGATATAACAACCAGGTACCCGACATCGAATCTAAATGGGTTGTTCTACAAACGAAGGAAGAAATGGAGCTGAGTACGGCATGCCATATATTTTGCGTATAAGTTCTGGCAACTAGTTTTAGTTAAAGTTGATGACGTTCTTTCAACTTTTCTGAACGTGGCCAGTCCAAAAAAAAAACAAAAATACAAGAGCCAAAATTAAAAAATATCCTTCTTACTCCTACATTAACTCAAAATTATCTCAAAATACGAAATAAACATTTATCTAAGTCTACCCGCTTTTAAATCTTCCAGGGGACTGAGAAGCCGGGGACTGAGAATTTATCAGCATTTCGCTTAAAAATGACAAAATTACGTCTAAAAACAAAATAAACGGTTTCTATACCAAGACAATACATATTCACGACGTATAAAACTATAAAATTACCTGTAATTAAAATACTTTTTACGAAAATACTTGCTAGGGGACTGATAATTTGACTGGACAACACACGATCTTGCTAGTAGTGATGACTGTTTTGATTGATAAAACCTCGGACTAAGTAAAACACTTGCAATATTATATTTATTGAACTTTAATTAATTCCTGTGACGAGCGATAACTTGATAGAAATATGAATTTGCAATATTTTAAATGTGTTTTGATAGGGCAGGAGAATAATAACAGATTCGTGGGACAAACTTCTTATATGAAATGTATGTTATGAATATTTACACATTATTAAAGCACCATTATTTAAAATTATTACTACAGTGTAAATTTGTCTCTACACACTTAGAATCATTGATTATTTAGTTTACCAGCTTTGACTTTCAAGGTGGGACACGCCAGGGGACTGAGAATTTGACGTTTTGAATAATTTTTTTTCTAAGAAATATATTTCGAAACGGGTTTATTTTGGGTTACCAGCTAGACATAGTTAAGGTTTACAAATTTCATTTGAAAAAATTTTTTTTTCATATTAATATACAAAATAAGCAGAGCCGTCCAAAATTCCTATGTTTGAAGAACTACCCATATATCACGATACTTCTTTACCGTAATATAAATCCATGTAAGCTTATTTTTGGAGAACGTTCATTGCGTCCATGCTCCATACAAACTTGTAGTTACCTCATGTAATAAACCAGCTAAATAACATACCCTACCCACCCAAGCTTGAGTGATCCACATGAAATCGATTATTAAAATGCATTGCACCATCATAACGTTTAAGTAGGTTATGCATTCGAACTCACACCAAATTTTGTGAACATCTTGAAAATCTTGGGACCTTGCAGCCTTCTGTGTTTCTTCTAAAGGAGTTGCGGATCAAAAGGGAACCTATTTGATTATCGAACTTATTCTTCTTTTTGATATACCAATAGCTAGATCACAGCCTATTAGTCGGGATATAAGTAGACAAACGGCTAGATCACGGCCATTTCTGAACTAGACTGCAGCTCTCGCACCATTCCCAGTGAGTGATCCATCTGTGTAGATATCCTACGTCTTGGTCGCACTACCTAATAGCAAATAAGCTCAAACTGGTCCTATATCGTTGGAGTTACAACTCTATAAGACTTTCGAAACTCATTTATAAGTACTGTGTGATCAATTGGTATGGAAAAATTTATCAGATATTTTTACAGATAGTAACACTCCATAGTAACTGAGCATTCTTACGGTTAAATAACCTGAAAATAGCTCAGCCAGAAGATGCAGTTTGTTTGTTTGTCGGCCAAAAAGTTTTTTTTTTCATTCACTTTCAACATTGATAGAGTTCCTGTTTGTTTCAACATATCTTTAAACAGGGCGATGTTGGATCAAATTGCTTTGGTTCCGGCTGACTATTCCTTTGATTGATTCAATAATTCTGACTTGTCCTCTTTTGACCGCCATAGCATATCTTGATGCAACCTGGCTTGGTCCCGGCATTTTCGTCGGCTTGGATGGAATCTTTGAAACATTATCACCCAAACGCTTTCAGATTTTGTGTTCAAGACTTTACGAGTTACAAACAACTGTCTCGCTATCTTTTAGTATAGGCCTTAGGTTACCACCATATGTAGTTTTTTTAAGCTACACCTATACGACAGCTCGCATTGTGACATGGGATCGGCGTGATCGGTAGACGAGTCTGTTCGATTATCTCAAGCCTCATGTCTAAGGGGGATGTTGTTGCCTGCTCTGCAATACCCCAAGTAACATTTTGTATATATTATAGTCACAAACTATTGTTGTTTTATTTACGGAACACATACTGTACTCAAAATAGGTTGCGGTATTTATACTTCTACAAAATATTGTTTCTGATTGTACACAGTAAAGCTACAGTGTAGTAGTAAACTTATAGCTTCGAATGTAACGTTTCTGATTATGTACTATGTAACTGTATTATTACTTCTACAAAATGACTACATTGTGTAAAGTCTACGAGAGCTTATAGCTACATTGTAAATATACTAAACGTTGGCCTTGTAAATGTATTTTTACATTTACAGATTAATTACAAAACTTTATTTTATTGAGAACTTATATACTTACCGTATATTTACGGGACATTTACATTAGGAATGTATTTATACTGTCACATAATTTATACAGTTTTCTAAAGTCAAAATTTTTTGTTTAATAAAAGATGTCTGTTTCCATCGTGCGATGATAAAGAAATTTATAGCCCGCTTTCAGTGATAGACGACTCAATATATTGGGCATTAGTTAATCGAATCTTAAGTCTTAATTAATTTAAGAGTTAATTGTGATTTTAAGGTTTCGTGGATTTAATTTCTAACCAAAGGATCCCCGAAAATTATTGCAAACACTTCAAAATATAAATATTATTTTGACGGGTAGTGGAAAACTTTGGTATTATGAGCTAATACGTTGGTTGAAGTTTTCGAATTTGGATCACTTAATTAATATTTCAGTTACCTTTAACATTGACGGCCTTCCCATTTTTAATAGCAAAAAGAATTTTGGTCGATTTTATGTATAACCGATCATTCGGAATTCGGAGACCATTTGCATTTTATTGTGGTCCAACAATGCCAAGCTTAGAACACTATGAGGCAAAATTTCGTAAGATAATTATAAGATACATTTAAACTTATTATATTTAGATCTTGCCGAATCGCTATGCCAGGAATACATTAACTAATTTATTGACATATGTAAATGTAAATAATTGTGTAAGTTTAAAGGTACATAGTCTCCCACCCCCCCGTTTATGTAAAAAAAAATTTGGACATATATCTCATGAACTTATGAGGATTGCTTCTACCAAATAAAAAATAAATGTCACTTTTGTTTATTTCACAAATGTCAAAAGTTGTAAAAAGATATATACAAAGCTTTTACAAAACATATACAAGTATATATTTGTAAAAGGAAGGTGTAAATGTAAATGCACAACAACGAGGCTAATACTAAACGTTTGCATAATTTATACATGTAAACTCTTTGAATTGGAAGTTGTAATTGTATGATTATGTTTACAGATCAAACACATAGCGTTTACATTACGTTAACATGTTAACATTTTAAATATGGAAGTGTAAATGTAAATAAAATGTAAATGTATATATTCTGTGCACTCTCTGTATATCTACATAGGGCTAACTTGTATTTGAAAGCTTACAATTGAAAACTCAGCCATTTTTATGCAAAATTATTATTTGACTGTATTTAAAAAAAATAACAAAATACGTTTAATGAAACTTTATTGGGTTTTATAACTTATGTTATAAGTATTTTAGAAAAACCTAAATTTATGAAAATAATAAAACAAATTTTATATAATTTTATCTGTCTAATATAAATTGACATATAAAATTTATTTTAAAATTACGTTTAATAATTTATTATTTTTATGGCGCATTATTAATTTAAAAGTATTTCCAAAATTTAATCGAAATTTTATTATTCGTTTGTAAATTTTGACATCCAACTATACAAAATTAGTTATGCCAAAATATAATATTTGCATTTTATAAACATAAAATATATTATTGTATTTGTATATTTATTTATATTTTTTGTTTACAAAAAATCATCGAAAACTTAGTATTAAAGTATGAGATTGTAACTTTTTTGTAAGTAATCCGTAGTGATAAAAATCGCATACATTTTGTTTTCTGTAACATTACGTACGTGTTTGTAATCATACATAATTCTTACGCAAATTGATATCCGTAAACGTTCAGTAAAAGCCAAAATTATTCCCCAAAATGTATACGAAACACTTACTGAACGTTTACGGTACAGTTACCACTGTAACTTTACGATTACAGAGTAAATGTACTGTAATAAATTTGTAAACAAAATTTGTTACTTGGGACCTATTTGCGCTGAGGAGACTGACAATTTTCTTTTTCCTCTTTTTTCAACTATTATAATATCTCAAAAACCTGTGTCTCAGTCGAACTTTATTCGGCTCTGAGTTGGTGTTTTTTGACGTTGTGTGTTTATCTGTGTTTTTCATTTTTCTTAAATTTTTTCGTGTTTGGTCTCACGAAAATGGTCTGATATAGAGTAGTCAAGCAGAGTCACCTTATTTGGGTAAGTCACAATTTGCTGGTAAATCTAATAAAATAACACAAACGCAAGTGATTTGGGGAACCTAATAACCTAATAACCTAACGCGAGCGCAAGTAAAACTTCGACGCGTGATATGCAGATGGGTGATAGCTGGATCATAGAAATCAGATGAAGTCGGTGAGGAGTCTACTATGCGTCTGAGTCAATTGAAAATAGGCACATGGCTTTTATCAACACTATTAATCCTTTTTTTTTTATTCAGAGTTAGGCATGTTTAGTCTTAACCATAATAAATTATAGTTTAACGTCTTTGAATATCCAAAGATACCGTGATTTTTGAAATGTTGACGATAATGGGCAGAAGATCAAGTTTTATTAATTCGTTGTGTGTTACAACCTTCATACATAAAGCAATTTTAATAGAACTTCATTTAAAGTGGGAAAAATAACCGACAAGAATTTAGTTTACACCTTACCTTTCGAGCGATATTCTCAAACACCTTCATATTTCAAATTTCAAATATAGTTCGACTTAAAAAAAATTCAGTGAATAGGCTCTCGACAGGAATGAGAAAAAATCTGTTAACTTGCTTTTGCCTTCTCATTTCCGCATAAAAATTTGATGCCTTTCCGTTTCCGATCAAAAAGTAATAAGTTTTGTAATACGCTCAATTCAATAATAGCTAAGAAAAAGCAATTACAACAGTTAATAACGAATTAGAATATTCGTAGATTGAAGAACATCATGTTTTTAGTAAACTATATTTTCAGAACCGATTTCGAAGTATGCTAAAGAATCAATATATCTGCTTTTTGTCAAAAACAAATTTTTACTTTGTAACTTTTTATCCTACTCTTAAATTACAGTTCTACAGAAAATCCGGGCAGACAGCTAAGAAAACATCCCGATTTGATATTCAGAATATCATAAAACATCAAGTCCATGACCTTAAAAAATGTTTTCAGAAAAGAATTTAAAAAATAAAGTCAAATGTCATATAGATGAAAGCTCAAAGAAACGAGATTAATTCATCAACATTTTTTAAAAAGTTTCTTCGTTCAGCAAGATCAATAAAATATTTCTATCAAAAAAAGTTCACCTTACAAACTAAATTTTTATTTTAGTTTATTTTGCTTTCAAAGAAAACCAACCTGAATTCAATTTACTATAAACGTAAACTTTTAGTAAGATATACTATTGTGAAATTATTTGTTTTAAGTTTCTTTTCCTTCAAATATATTAACATTCAATACTTTTCTTTCTGTTTGTTTTACTGAAAGAACAACAACATTGTAAACTCTGTTATTGCTCTTTTTTCCCAATATTTCCTGTATTTGTTGTTTTGGTAACAAAAACTGGATAACAAAATTGAACAGCAACAACAATAAAGAAAACATAAATAAATAAACTAAATCAATGAACAGAATATCAATAAATTCCTCAGATTTACTTTTATTTTTATTTATTTTTCTTACAAATTTTTTTTCCTCGATTTTTCTTCAGTTATTTGTAATTTAAGATATAAAAGTAAAAAAATCAATAAAGAAAAAGCTTAATAAACATTTGGTTCCAAGTGGTTGAATGAAAAATTGAAGCAAATTTGTTTTGTTACAAAAACAACAAACGAAACAATAAAAATGCATTTCTGCATCAAGAATTTATTTCGAATTCTTTTTTGTTAATATTTTCTTTTCTGAATTTTTGAATCGAAAAATTAATTTTATACGTCAAGTGAGTAAAATTGGGACAACGAAAATTGGTTGGATAAAGAAAATTAGTTTTACGTTTGCCTGAATTGTTGAAAACAGTGAAAGGTTGGTGATTTGAAAAGAAAAAAAGTTATAGGTTTGTACAATTTTAAAATCTCCAGACAGAGTGCAATAACTTACATAATTTTTCATTGTGGTGAAGTGAAATTATATTATGAAAACAGCAACCAAACAGGAAGCTTTAGAGTTTTGGGACTAAAAACGCACGTTTAAAACTACAACGGAATTTAAAAAAAATTCATGTCTTGTTTTTGTTAGTCTAAATAATTTTACCAATATTTCCATGTCAAATATTGAATTTTTTTATAAATTGAAGAACTTTAGCTTCAATACCAGCTTTAAGCTCCAATTTCGTTCGTACTAATTTCTTAAATTTCGCCTCCTGTTTTTTTACCATTGAACCTCATAATATTTATTCAAAATTGTGATAAACGAATTGACGTCAAAATCGAAATTCAGCGGATAATTATGGTTTCCTACAGCGTACACACCGTTACCTAGCTTTATAAATTAAACTTATTCTTGAAATCTGAAGCATATACACATGCCCGTTACTTCAATTTTTGAATTTTCGAACACCCAAACCGTCAAAAAGCACAAATGAAATACTGACAAGAGATTTTTCAAAATCAAATTTCAAGTGACTTAGTATATCACTCATAGTTTATGTAGATATTAAAGAGTATTTATTTATCGTTGTGACACAAAGTGCAATCCCTCTTATACATTTCCTTATACCATATAAAAAAACATGCATTTGAAAGACTCTTGTTGAATTCTTGAAAACAAAATAAACAAAGTTAATGTTCTAAGGATAATAAACTAATGTTTATCCATATTTTAGTCACATGTGCTCTTTAATAAACGTTAATTCAAAGACTAAAATAATAATAAAACTTTATTGATTTCAATTTTTGTTGTATATCTTTCAGTTTTAAGCTTTTATTAGACAATATAAATTTTTGATACTTTTGGATATGAACCAAAAATTAAATTTTGTTTACGATCAAAATTTTATTACTTTTGGCATGAACATTGTCTTATTTTCATCATAAACAAATAAAAATAAATAATAATATTTAATTACAAAATAAGAAAACATCATAAAAAAATCTTATCTTTAAAAGAAAATCTAAAAATTAAATTTCAAATTTTTGTTTGCTTTTAGGTAGACCACGACCAAGCATAACATGGTATTTAGATAATACAATAATCGATGATTCCTTTGAATATCGTCCAAATGGAGTGACAATAAACCATTTATTATATCCAAATATAGAAAGAAAACATTTAAATGCTCGTTTAACATGTGTTGCCAGTAATACAAATTTAACGCCACCGAATAACAAAGTTGTGATTTTGGATGTAAATTGTAAGAAAATTCATAAATTTTGTGATGGTCAGATGTAATTTTAAATTTGTTTTTGTTTAGTAAAACCATTGACTGTTCAAATTTTAAACAAAGAAAAATACATATCAGCTGATAAACGTTATGATATTGAATGTCAGAGTTCTGGATCTCGACCAGAAGCGGTTATATCATGGTGGAAGGGTTCACATCAAATTAAACGGTCTACAAAAAATGTAAGTTTTGAAATTAATAATTTAAGTCTTTAAAAAGCTTAAATTTATTTATAACATTATCAAGTGTTTTTTTAAATCCATAATAAATTTGTTTGTAATAGTTAAAGAACTAAGAAGATTGAAAATAATTCCATAATCAATAAATATTTTGTTTGAAAAACTTTTTCTTATTCAATTTTTTTACTAGTTTTCAGAAACTGGAAACGTGTCATTAAGTGTACTAACACTTGTTCCTACCATAGACGATGATGGAAAATATCTAACATGCCGTGCTGAAAATCCGTTCATATCAGATAGTGCATTAGAAGATAAATGGAAACTTTCTGTGCATTGTAAGTACATATAAAAATATAATTTTCTTTTCTAAAAACTTTTGTATAACTCTAAATAATATATAAATATCCTCCAACAATTATAACTTAATATTTTTATTATATTACAAACATGTTTAAATAATTCATTCAAATTTCAATTCCCAAACTCCCATTGGCACCTGAGTTTGATTTATTTATTTTCGAATAGAAATAATAGAATACATTGAGAAAAGCTTTTTTTCATTTCTTAAAAATTGATTTTAGTTTTTAGTTGAAAAGTTTATTTTTATGTATACGTATATTTTCGATTTTTTTTTTGAAAATAGAAATTTATTTTCTGTTGTCAATTTTTTTTTTATTTATTTCCAATTGAGGGGAAAATGGGAATTTAGAAAAAAATCGTTTTAGGTAAATTGGATGGATTTCAATTTATTAACTTACAAATGAAAATATTATTTCCATTTACTTTGTTGAATGATTGATAAAGGTTTTAAGGAATAAATATATGTGTGTACATACGTGTGTTTGTGATATGAAATTGATTTTGCTTTGTTTCCTTATTTTTAAAATTGATTTTGGTTGTTTGTTATACAAGATGATTAAATATACGTGTGTATGCATATGTTAAATAAGTTCGTATCTCGTAAGAAATCTATTTATTCTTTCCACATATTATAAAGCATATCAGTATTGTGATTATTCTCGTAAATTGATTTTTTTTTATATTGCTCGAATAAAAATAACCACCACTCAATTCAATCAGTTTGCTATACGAAATTATCTTGTTATCTTTATTGATTTTTTTTTATTTGTGTTCCTAGACAATTTTTCCGCACTCAAGATATAATAAAAATTCCGTTCACTTCAAAAACTTCTTGATACTTACTAAAAAAATTCTGCTTTCTTATTTATTTTGAAGTGAAAACAATTGGTTCAACTATAAAATGGAAGGTGGTTATAGAAATATTGTGATTTTGAATGAGATACTTAAAAAAGCTTGTAGGCTGTTTTTGATTTAGATTGGATGTTTGGAGTTTTATTTAGGATTTGATTGAAATAAATGAATTTATTTACTTTTTTTTAATAATGAAAATCAATTAGAGCTGAATTTCTCCACTGGCATGTTTTTAGATTGTTTTGAAAGTTTGTTGTTTCATTAATTTTTTATTGGATATTTTAGGTAAGGATCATGAAATGAATAGGAAAATTAATTAAAGCAGGATTTTTGTATTGATGTCAGTTTTGTCAACAAGTTTCAACTTCAATACAACTGTTTTGTCTCGTTCTTAACTCTTAACACAAAATTTCAAACTTTTCTTAATTTTTCATAACAAACCAGCTTGGGAGTATGCAAAATATTTGATAATACCGTTTGAAAAGGTCTCAATATTTTTTCAAGCTCAGTTTTGCAAAGAGAGCATAAAAGATCAATCAGCCGTGCAAAACCAATATTGTTGACGCATTTAGGTTTTGTCACTTTCCTTAGAGCTTAAAAGAACTGGCCTGCTAGATCAAACATCTGTTCTCATTATACATATATGACAGAAGTGGAAAACTTAAAACTGTGAAATAGCTGTGTTATTTTGTGTCTTCCAAGTAGTATTGCATTGCAGAATTCTTTATTTAAATTCATTAAAATTATTCTGGGTTTCACATCTATCAACATTCCTAGCAACTATTACATACATTTTAATATTTAAAATTATCAAAACATATCATATAAAAAGTTTGTTTCTATATCAACACCTATATCAACACCGAAAAAAATTAGTTATTTTAATTAATCCCGGGAATCGGGGATTTTTATAAATTTCCTGGGATTTTCCGTATAGTTTAATTATAGAATTAAATAAAATTGAACTGTCATATAATTATTTTATATTCTATTAAAACTATCTATAATGTTGAACTCAGAGGGAAAAAAGCAGGAAAAATGTTTTACGTAAAATATCCCTATATTTTTGATCATATTGCACGACTGAACACTAACATTATTTCGTTTTTAACAATGAAGGAAAGGTTGTAACATATTTCATAAAAAATCCGGTAGCAAAAGCTTAATGTCGTTGGTTAATTCATAAGTCCAAATAATTACTAATTTGGATATATTGAATATGTAAACAAAAATATAATAGAAATGCTTAAAAAACGTTAAAGTAACTTCAAATTTAATATCGATGTATCAAGTAAAATTATATCGTTGATAAATATCGATATTTTTACAAAGACCATAGACATATCGATATGTCGATATATTTTTGGCATCCCTATTTCAAACTTCAAAGTATGTATTCAATTTTTAAAAAAAAAACATGCTGCATCATCTGCACTTTAAATAATTTTTTAATTAATCCCTAAACCTAAACTACTTACCTTTATATACAATGATGAAACACCCCAAATATACATAAAATTAATATAACTGCCACTATTTTATTATGATTTCACCAAAACCCGCATTATATTATGCCTGTATTGATTAACTAACGACCAACGGCAACGTCTAAAGGCTAGGATATAGACACAGTTGTACGCAAACTTATTATGTTCGAACTTATAAAATATTTCTCGAGAATCCCGGGATTAAGTGCTTTTCAATTTCCGTATCCCGGGATTTAAAAAACGGCCAGGAAATACAAACTTTATAAACACCTTAAAAGGCATGTTGTTGTGGGACCTTGTTCTCAAAAGGTTTTTATGTGGTGATGTGACGCATATTGTAATTTTTACTACCAAACAATCATCATCATCATCAAAGAATATTCCATAAATAAGACTAAGGGATGCTATCGTTGATTGAAAAATCCGCCAGCACCCATAAGATATCACTTTGGCTAGTAATACTTCACTACTATTGCCAGTGGTATACGATCTCTCAAGTTAACTCATATGCCAATAACAGGGACTTAAGTACGCGGGGTTGTCACACCCATTGATCAAGAATTTTAAATTTTACAAATCTTCCTGTGGAAAGATAAGTATTAAATTCATTAATATTAATGCATTGTTACCGTTTGCAAATCATTATCGGCTAAGTGCCACCATTTTTAATTAGTTTATATATCAAGATTGCCATCCATGTTTAATCAAACATAAGCTACGCTGCTTTGTATAGTATTTGTGCGAATTCTGTCTCGTAATTTTGAGCTTTAAATCAATATAATCTCTGTTATCAACTATCTTCTCTTAAATTTAGAAACATATGTATTACATACCATTGCAAACCAACAACATATTTAACTTTCATTTTTAAATTTCATAAAAATTATGTTCAACACAAAAAAACATTGATCAAAACAAACTAACCGTATAAAACGATATTTTAATAAAAACCAGATTAAAAAAATCAACATTTAGGCAAAATCCCTTAAGATAATTATAAGTGCCCTGAGGTGCAGTTTTTGAATAAAAAAAAATTGCCAGTTTCCTTTGGGCTAGTGTACACAACAACTTCCCAAATTTTCATGATGATCGGATGAATGGTGTATTAATTCCTAAGGGCCAAACAGACATACTTTCAATTTTATATATATAGATTCAATATATATCTAGCATGATGACTCGAATTATGCTTGATGACTCTAATATATAAATTTTTCCCCATGCAAAATCGTACAACGCCCCCTGTGTTAAAATCAATCTTGTGTGATGAAGATGTCAACTTATATTGAAAGAACAACATGCTCAAATAGTAATTTTTATTCTATTTATTTTATTTCACGGGATTGAAATTATGGAAAATAATGATGGGAAAATCAATATTTTATTATTTTTAGCACTACCTGCCAAAAAGTAATTAATTTTCTTGTTAATATCGAAAAAAAATAATTTCAACGAAATGGAAAAAGACAGTAGCAATACTTTAAAAACTGCATTATCGATCAATATTTTAAAATTCGTAAAAAGAAATTTTATGATTTTTATGAATTCATTAATAAAAAAACAATAAAAAAATTTTAAAAAATGTACCACTCCAATAATTGAACTCTCGAACCTCAGTCGACCGCGATATCTATATTTCAATTTGAAACGTTACGAATGGATAGAGGTATTTCATATTTAAAAATATATACGTGATGCGTAAAAATGATAATTCGAATATAGAAATTTTTTCCCATACAAAATTGCACAACACGTCTAAAGAAGTTTTCCCTTCAAAAAGTGACGATTCTAAACTTATGGTGTTAAAATGATTACGAAATTTTCTATCAATTCAAGGTTTAAAAGGTTCTATTTATGAAGGTTTTCGTATTGATAATCTTTAGCAGTTCGTTAACTCATGAGAAAAAATTTTTTTTTCCTGGGGGTCAATTCTAACTTGATGACTTCAAGTCATATGACTTGAATTTCGAAATTTCGAAATTGAAGTCATAAATATCGATTCGGTCTGGGTCATATGAGTTTTTCCAAACTCATTTGAAATGTCAAAAAAGTCATTGAAAAAAAAGCTGTGACTACCGTTATGTATTAAAAATTTCGAATGATAAATTTAAAAAAAAAACTAGCTAGAGCACCCACAAACAGCGAAAAGGTTGCTCTAGTTGATTATTTAGAGGAACATTTAGAGTTGGCTCGAAACCAATTTTCATCTGCAGATGATGGAAAATGCAAACTTGCAGAGCAATGGCAGGAGGTCGCATGCCTAATAAATGCAATGGGAGGGGCTCATAAGACTGGACCAACTTGGAAAAAATATTGGGAAGATTTGCGGTAAGCTAAATTAGTTGATTAGAACATTTAAGCACTAATACCATCCTCTTCGCCATCCACTTCATTGAAATTTCGTTATCTGACGGCAAAGTATAATTTTCTGTCAACATAATATTATGGATGATAGCGCATCCATTAATTATACTGCCGGATCGTTGAAGAGTATACTTTAAAATTCTTTGACGAGAGAGACATCGAAAACGACTTTTTAAAATATTTATTTTGTATAAAACTTAAAATTATGTATCATAAACACAAGTTTACATAAAACTGACAGTATAATTGAATTCTTTAAATGTCAAACAGTCATTCTATGAAAATTGATTTGAAGTCACTCATTTTTTGACTTAGAATCGCAAAACATAGAATTTTGAGTTCGAATAAATGAGTGACTCCCTTTGAGTTGGATTTTTTTAACAGTCATATGACTGAGTCCCCTCATCAAGTTGGCATTGACCCCCTGGTCATACCCATGCGAGGAAGACTTAAACAAAACTTTTTATAGAACAACTCAACACACATTTTCTAGTGATGATAAAGTTGAAATCAATGTTTCATAATGATAACATTATAAGCCGAGTTTTTGAAATAATTCGTAACATGTTGTACGTATATACAAATAAAATAAAATTCATATAAAATGGAAAAAACTTATATAATATTTGGCAAACAGCCAAAAAAAACTAATACTTTTTAATATCTTATCTTTAACAAAAAGAAAAACCAGAAAAATTATATACAAAAAAATTCTAAAAACTATTCAAATTCATTTGTGTTCATTGAACTTTAAATAAAAGATAAAAAAACAAACAATCTTTTTTGTTTCTCAGTTATTTCTGCTATAAATTTTTATTTATTAAATTTTATAATTTTTAATATTATAAGCTTAGTTTAATGTAGACATTTATGGATTATGATTTTAATGTTTAATGTTATCACTGGAAATTAGTTAAATAAATTTACACAGATGATGCAATTATGTACAAAATAAAATATTTTGCTAAATATAACAGCTTTTCTTCTAGTTTAGGTGTAAATGTAACATTGCAGATATTATTAGAATTAAAAAACTTTAATTTGTTTTTAGAAAGTTAGACTAAGACAGCAACTTGACACATAAAGCAAAAGTTTTGCTTTTCGATATTGTTGTGTCAGTAACAAAGATTGACAATAATTAGAAATTACTAGAATAAATTTTCTTTTATACTTTTCCAACAACTTTAATTTAAATTATCTAAAGTAGAAATGTTTCATTCTTTGTCATATGAAAGTTTGGATTCAAAAAATTTTATTCTAATATAACCAAACTTGAAATGACTTATTTTCTTGAGAAGTTTATCTTTATTAAAAGGCAAACTTTTAAAACGAAATAACAAACAAAATGTTTATTTTATCGTTATAAAAAATTTAGAATTACATTTTGTGTTTTACTTTTATTTAATTTGAATATAAAGAATGAAATCCGAGATGTTCTCGAAAAATTATTTTATTTGTGTGAATATTTGTACTTTTAGTTGAAAACCTGGCTTCTACCCTTGAACTGAGTAACCTAATTAAATTGAATAAAATGTGCTTGCTTACTTTCACATTCATCTATTTGTTTGTTACACTAATTAAAATATCGTTGGAAACTCAGGCTTCGACCTGGAAAAAAAATCATTTGTGATTTGATTTTTGCGTTTTTTATTGACTTATTTTTATTTTATGAACAAGAAAATGCCTTTGATCATCATTAACAAAACTGCTTTTGGCCAATACATGGTCAATAATTAAATTAATTTATGACGATTTTAATTTTATATTTTAATAATACTTTTAAATTTTATTCTAAATCATAAAATTTTGTAAGAAAATAATTTGAGCTCAACTAGATTTGACATTTGAAATTATTTTTACCATAAGGCGTTTGATAATCTGTGCTATATTATGATAGAACACAACCAATTGTTTCATTTATTCATATTTCGTATGCATCACCAGTTTTTTTTATTTTATTTCCAATTTTGTTCGTTCACTTATAATAACTAAAACAAAAACAAAAAAAAATCAAAATCAAAACAGAAATAATATAACGAAAGCCATTTATTTTAAAAGCTACAAAATAAAAATAAAAATATGAAAATCTGTTTGTTTTTTTTAAGTCACGACCAATAGATGAAAAATAAAAGAAAAACAAAAAAAACCGTCATAAAATAAATATAATCATAATTTTTTCGCGCGTACTAAAAATAAAAGAAAAATATGACATGAAAAACGAAACACATATATTTATATTTTATTTTCTATTTTTCATTTCAGATATGCCAGTTGTAACTTTAAAAATGGGTTCATCATTGAATCCTGACGATATAAAAGAAGGAGATGATGTTTATTTTGAATGTCATATACGCTCAAATCCAAAACCATATAAAATGGCTTGGTATCATGATGTAAGTCATTATATTTTTATTTTTATTTATATTATGTTATAAAAGAACAAAAAGAAATTATAATTCTATAGGTTTGATTGTTGTAATTTGAATTTCATGTATTTATTTATATTTAGTGATGAGTTCGGATTGTTGGTAAAAAGAAAAATGTTGAATGAAGAATACGTTAATATTACAATATATTTAAGAGATTCGGGATGAGCAAAATACATTTTGTTTGTTTTTGTTTTTGAAAGGTCGTTTGTTTTAAATATATATATATATATATATATATATATATATATATATATATATATATATATATATATATATATATATATATATATATATATATATATATATATATATATATATATATATATATATATATTGTTACGTTTTTCACACCTTACTTCGAATTGGCCTAACTCACAATTCGATAAACGTAATTCCCAATCTCTTCCTGAGTTCGATCACTGATTAGTAAGCAAACACACCAGGTTTTATTAAGTATTCAACACCTTAACTGTTCTACAACAACAGGAAAACAAGGCAGCAAACAATATTCTTAACTAGAATATTCTTTTAACAGCTTCAGAAACTCCAACGGTTTATTGTAGAAATTTCCAGTAATTCAACGTTCAAAATAATACACAAATTATTTCTACTTAATAACACTTTAAACTTTATTTACAAAATAACTTTACACGAAAACTAATTTAAAGATCACTTTTATAATTTTAACTTCACAATCGCAGGTTTAAAATAAACTAATTAAAAACTACAAGAATTAATTTTCTTATATACCTTCTGCTTAATCTCTAGAAATTTCTAGGTAACTTTTTAGAAACCTTGAGAAAATATTAGAATATTCGATTATTTTACGTTACGTTGATTTGATTTATAAAATCATAAAACAAATAGACCTTAATTCTAAGAACATGTACAACAACAACAACACTATTTCATTCACTTTCGGTTGTGTTTTGTTGATTTTATTTTCCTGGAAGTGACCGTAATCGTTTAGATCTTTCTGTAATCGTCTAGATTTTTCTGCAATCGTAACAATACCCTCCACTTAAGCCTGTTCGTCCCGAACAGGATCTAGCTCTCCTTTGTATAAGGCCAATCTTTCCAAATGTACTACTTTCGCTTTGCCTCGATGGCCTTTCTTAATTCTATAAACTACGTCATTTAACTTCGTTATAATGTTGTAAGGTCCTTCCCATGCAGCTTGCAGTTTTGGTGATAACCCTCGTTTTCGTTGTGGGTTGTGTAGCCATACTAATTGTCCTTCTTCGAAACCTTTATTATTAGATCGTATATCATATCGGGCTTTCATTTTATCACTGGTCAGTTGTATCTTCTGCCGAACAAGATTGTGAATATCCTCAAGGTTCTTCCTGATTCGGTTGACGTATTCTTGCGCAGACAATGATGTTGATGGTACCGCTCCAAATTTGAGGTCACCAGGAAGTCTTAAATCACTTCCAAAAATAGTTTGAACTGGTGTCATGGTCGTGGTGTCATGAGCTGCTGATCTGTATGCCATCAAAAATAAAGGAATGTGTTGATCCCAGTTACGTTGATTCTTACTGACCACTTTAGCTAGAAATTCCTCCAAAGTAGCATTGAATCTCTCAACCATCCCATCTGACTGTGGGTGTGAAGCTGTCGTCCTGGTTTTGTTAATCCCCAGCATCTGACAAATTTCCTGGAATACAGCTGACTCGAAGTTCCGTCCCTGATCGGTGTGGATCTCCATAGGAACTCCATAGCGGCTAATCCAATTATTTATCACAGCTTCAGCGATGGTGGTTGCCTCCTGGTTGGGAATCGCACACACTTCCGGCCACTTACTGAAGTAGTCCATGATCACAAGCACATATTTATTCTGACTATCCGTTGTTGGAAATGGTCCCGCTACATCCATTGCGATCCTTTCAAATGGAGCACCTACATTGTATTGCTTCATTTTCCCATGACTTCTTCGTGCGGGTCCTTTCACTGCCGCACATTTATCGCATTTTTGACACCACTCCACAATTGATTGCCGAGTCCCCGACCAGTAAAACCGTTGTCGTATTTTTGCAAGAGTTTTGTTGATCCCCAGATGACCTCCACTCGTTCCTTCGTGATACTCCTTAAGTACTGCTTCTATTTTCGCTTTTGGTACCACTGTAAGGGATTGCTTTATCTTGCCATCTGAGCTTTCCCATACTCTCTTTAAACATCCATCCTCTAACTGGAGACTGTCCCATTGCGCCCAGTACGCCTTCAAAGTTGGAGTTTTATCAGAAATTTCTCCCCATACTGGTTTGCAGCCCTTTTCCTTGAACTCGATGATGGGTGCAAGATCCGGATCTTCTAATTGATCTTTTCTTATGGCTTCAGCAGTCCATTCATCGTCAGGTAGCACTTGTAGTAATCGTACATCGATGATGTTCTCCTTATTTTCTTGACGACTGCAATGCTTGCATTCAACTGGACAGGGTCGTCTCGATAATGCATCAGCGTTCCCATGTGCAGTACCCTTTCGATGTTCAATGTCTAAATCGTACGCCTGCAACCGTTCGATCCAGCGTGCTACTTGTCCCTCTGGATTTTTGAACTGGAGTAGCCATCTTAACGCACCATGATCAGTTCTAAGATGAAATTTCTGACCATACAAGTATTTATGAAAATGTTTGACGCATTCCATAATGGCCAATAACTCCTTCCGGGTAACACAATAATTTCGCTCCGGCTTTGATAACATTTTCGAGAAATAAGCTATCACCTTTTCCTGACCATCTATATTCTGCGACAAGACTCCTCCTATACCTTCATTACTGGCATCAGTATCCAAAATAAACTGAACATTTGGTATAGGATAGGACAGAATTGGAGCCGTACATAATCTCTTTCGGAGCTCCACAAATGCTTGTTCTTGAGGTTCATTCCATTCAAATGCCTTATCTTTTCTGGTTAACTCATGCAGACTTTTGGCAACGTTGGCGAATCCTGGCACAAACCGTCTGTAGTATGTGCACAATCCAAGGAAGCTTCGTAGTTCATGTAGGTTCTTTGGTCTTGGCCAGTTCATAACTGCTGCAATCTTGTCAGAATCTGTATGAATTCCCATTGCCGTAACCTTGTGTCCCAAATATTTTACTTCTTCCTTGAAAAGTGAACACTTTTTGGGACTTAACTTTAAACCGGCTGCTTGCAACCTTTCCAGTACCTCCGCCAAGTTCCTCAAGTGGTCATCAAAGTCTTTTCCCATGACGATGATGTCATCCAAATATACAAGGCATGTTTTCCAATGCAAGCCTTTTAGTACCCGTTCCATTAGTCTCTCGAAAGTTGCGGGCGCGTTGCATAACCCAAATGGCATGACATTAAATTGCCATAGTCCATTACCTACACTGAACGCCGTTTTCTCCCGATCTTCCTCCGCAACTTCCACCTGCCAGTAACCACTCTGCAGATCCAGTGTTGAAAACAATCTTGAACCCGATAATGTATCCAGTGTATCATCAATCCTAGGCAATGGGTAGCTATCCTTCTTCGTAACTATGTTTAGTTTCCTGTAGTCAACACAAAATCTCAAGCTTCCATCTTTCTTGCCAACTAACACCACAGGTGAGCTCCAGGGACTGTCTGAAGGCTCAATTACACCAGCTTCTTTCATGTCTCTTACCATTTTATCTGCTTCCTCTCTTTTAGCCAATGGTAATCGTCTTGGTGCTTGGCGTATCGGCCTTTCTGCTCCGGTGTCAATACGATGTTTTACCATATTGGTTCTGCCATTCCCTTCAGGTGTACTACAGAATACAGACTTGTGCCGCTCCAACAATTGACGTGCTGCTTTCTTCTGTTCTTCTGAAAGCCCTTCTGTCCATTTCTGCACAAGTTGCTCCATTTCTGCCTTTTGTTGTTTTGTGTTGACCGAGCAATTGATGTTTTTCTGCTCGCACTTTATTATTTTAGCTACCTCTTCACATTGTCCTATGATTGATCCTTTTTTCATTGTTTTCTGCGTATCTGACAGATTTAAAACTCTTACTGGTATTTTGTAATCAGCATCTGATCTAACTAAAGTTTTCCCTATAACGACTTCTTTAAAATTTTCATGTTCTTTGTTGGCTTCTACAACCCACAACCTGGGTGACCCAGAACCTCCTTCCAATTTTCCCCAAATGATTGTTTCTGATTGGGGTGGCAGCTTTTCCCTGTGATCTAATATTATTCGACGAACACAATTTGAATCTTCACCATTAAATTGGAGTGGCAACTCAACATTTCCGTAAGTGAGTACTCCTTTGCCAGCATCAATAACGAATCCATTTGGCCTCATGAAGTCCATGCCCAGGATGACTTCATCCACAATGTCAGCTACCACCACTTCATGTTGAAAGTGAGTATTCCCTATTTCAAAGTTGACCACTTTCTTTCCTTTAATACTTGCACTTTCGCCAGTAGCTGTCTGCATCCGGTATCTCCCTGCTGGTTTTAGTTTCCCTTTCACAATATCAGTGCGGACAATTGTATTTGTTGCTCCCGTATCTAACGTGATGACACAACTTTTTCCATCAATATTAGCCCTAACAGTCAGGCTGTCACCTCCCCTTGTCAATCTCGAAACATGGATGAAGGTTATGGGGCAATCGGTTGTGGGAGCCAGCTTACGCCCCTTTAGGCTGACTCGTTGTAGTTTAACTGATGCGGTGCTGCTCTATCGTCTTCCCTAGCTTGCTGCACCCGTTCTTCTGCTTGACGTCGCTGCATAGGCGATGCTGATCTTGCTCGTTTCCTTCTCACATCTCTGCATTCCCTCGAAATATGACCCAACTTGCCACATAACCAGCATCGGATTCTATCACTTCTGACACTCTCTCGTAGTCTTGGTTTATAACCGTTGTCGTCAGCCAACTCCACCCGACGTATTTTGATTGATGGTTTTATAATTGCTTGTGCAGTTTCATTTGTTAAGGCATAAGCAATAGTTTCTGCGAATGTTGGTTTTGGCGACAACATTACTGCTTTTCGTGTTTCTGGATCACGAATACCATCAGTAAACGCCTCGATCTTCATTTTCTCCATAAAATTCGGTGGAGTATTCGAGTGAGCTAAATGTACAAGGCGTTCTACTGCCGAAGAATAGTCCTGAATGCTTTCTCCATTCCGTTGCAAGCGACCCTTTAACTCGATCCGGTATAGCTCCTTTTTGTGGTCGCTGCCATATTTTCGTTCCAACGCATTCATCACTTCAGCATAACTTTTGCGATCGTTTTCTGGTACTGCCTGTAATGCTTCAGCTGCTTCACCTTTAAGCGCAACTATCAATGCAGCAAGACGATTTTCGGCGTTCCAAACATTTTGGTCTGCTGCTGTCTCAAACTGGAACTTGAAGATGCCGAACGATGTTGTTCCATCGTATGATGGTGGTTTTAGTTTGATATTTGCTACTTGATGTACCACCTGGGAAATAACTTTAGTCGTTTCAACGTCCTGCAACCTCTTTTCAAAATCATCAACTTTCGTCAACATTTTATGTTCAAATTCCTGAATTTCTGTTTCAATTTTCTCGACTTTTACATCGAATGCAGTTGACATTTGTAATAGTTTCTCATCCAAATGTTGATGTATTCCAGTTTTCAACTCATTTATTTGCTGGTTCATCTCCTCTTTATTTGCAGCAAGTGTTGCAGTAATCTCTTCCTTATTAACAGCCATGTTATTGTTGACTGTTTCCAGCTGTTGATTGATGTTCCAACTAATTTCTTCCTTAGTAGCAGCCATTTGTTGATTGATGTTGCTGCTTTGTTGATCAAATTTTTGATTGAGTTCGTCTTTATTGGCAACCATATTAGCATTCATCTGATTCATGTTTAAATTCATTTGTTGCATCATAGCCATTAACTGCGTAAAATCACAATTTGCAGGTGGCAATGAAGATGTTGTTTCTGCAACAAAACTTTTCTCTTCATCAACTGCTACTGAATCAGCATTTGTACTAATCACTCCAAACTGGTAACTTTCCACAACTACTCCACTAGCTTCCATAGCTTCTCGAAGCCGTATAGTCAATTCAGTTTTGTTGCCGGTTGTTGCCAATCCACGTTGTTCTAGTTCTTTCTTTAACTCAAGAACCTTCAAATCACTTAATAAAACCATTATTAACAGCTAACTAATCCGCCGATGTCACCAATGTTACGTTTTTCCAAACTTACTTCGAATTGGCCTAACTCACAATTCGATAAACGTAATTCCCAATCTCTTCCTGAGTTCGATCACTGATTAGTAAGCAAACACACCAGGTTTTATTAAGTATTCAACACCTTAACTGTTCTACAACAACAGGAAAACAAGGCAGCAAACAATATTCTTAACTAGAATATTCTTTTAACAGCTTCAGAAACTCCAACGGTTTATTGTAGAAATTTCCAGTAATTCAACGTTCAAAATAATACACAAATTATTTCTACTTAATAACACTTTAAACTTTATTTACAAAATAACTTTACACGAAAACTAATTTAAAGATCACTTTTATAATTTTAACTTCACAATCGCAGGTTTAAAATAAACTAATTAAAAACTACAAGAATTAATTTTCTTATATACCTTCTGCTTAATCTCTAGAAATTTCTAGGTAACTTTTTAGAAACCTTGAGAAAATATTAGAATATTCGATTATTTTACGTTACGTTGATTTGATTTATAAAATCATAAAACAAATAGACCTTAATTCTAAGAACATGTACAACAACAACAACACTATTTCATTCACTTTCGGTTGTGTTTTGTTGATTTTATTTTCCTGGAAGTGACCGTAATCGTTTAGATCTTTCTGTAATCGTCTAGATTTTTCTGCAATCGTAACAATATATATATATATATATATATATATATATATATATATATATATATATATATATATATATATATATATATATATATATATATATATATATATATATTGTAATAAACTACGTCCAGAATGGGTTAATTTAATTTAATCATAAATAACCAATGCGTTCCGCCTAAATGTTTTCTACATTCAAAGATGAATTTAGCATAAATTTTGCATAAATTAAATTTGAGTTCGCTAATACAAATGCAAGTATGAATGAAAATAGGTGTGGCCTATTCAAGATGTACGGACTACGTAATATTGATTTCTAGTGGATTATAGAAGTTTCGATTTATTTATTTTTCGATATAAATAAGCGAACAGAATATCAGATAGTCAGTTTTAATTTTGCAATTAAAAGTGTTTATAAATATTCGCAAGTATAAGGATAATCGGTTGAGCCTGGGTACTAATAGAAGAAGAATTTGAACTTAGTGGAATAGTAAATACAGATTTTACGATTCCGAATATTATTGATTCAAATTGTGTAAAAGCGGTGAAGTTTATCGTGCATAAATTGGAGACCCTGGAATTTATTGCAATTAAAATCGGAAGTTGCTGTAACTGGTTGATAAATAACGCTTGAGATTTTGTTAACTAAAGATCTGTCTTTTTACTGTCGTATTTGCTCAATAATCGAAAAGAACCAACGAAGAGTCGTTACAATATATATATATATATATATATATATATATATATATATATATATATATATATATATATATATATATATATATATATATATATATATATATATATATATATATATATATATATATATATATATATATATATATATATATATATATATATATATGTATATATATATATATATATATATATATATATATATATATATATATATATATATATATATACATATATATATATATATATATATATATATATATATATATATATATATATATATATATATATATATATATATATATATATATATATATATATATATATATATATATATATATATATATATATATATATATATATATATATTCTGATACTTCTGATTTCCTCACGATTCTGATTCCTGGAGTTGTACTGAGCAAAAAAGTCCACTAGACCATATGTCTACGGTGAAAATCGAGCTTGCGAATTTTTGCTTGAAGTTTTTTTGTCGTAATTTTTATTTTGTGAAAACTTGCTTAGGTTCATATCTCGTAAACCATTTAAAATTTTACGATGAATAAAATATAAATTGTAGCTCTTGACCTCAGCTACAAATTTACTGAAAAATCAAACCGAAAAAAATCACATCTTCATGACCAAAAACACGAAAATTCCAAACATTTACCATTTTTTTAGCCGTTTTAAGACCATAGCAGCCAAACCACAGAAAATTAAAACTAATAATCTAACAGAAAATTGTAGCCAATTAAATATTCAACAATTTTTTATGATATACTAACCACATCTGAACATTTCTTCATGCAGTTTTCGCCCTGCAGAAGTGAAAATTTATCGCGAACATACTGAAAAATTACCATTGTTAGTTGTTTATAATTTAAACTCATCAAAAACGTTCTATTTGTTATTTTACTTCGGTCTGAAAGACCTAAGTATTACATTCATGAGCTAAAAGTGAAATTCTTACCCCCACTTTTTTTGGCATTTCTCGACGTTTTAGGACCTACTGATTCTAAACAAGAAAAAAAAATTTTTGTCTGTCTGCCGGCCGGCCGTCACAACCTACGAAATCTAGAAAACCGCTGGACGGATTTCAAAAATTTTTTTTCTTCTAAAAATAGGTTTACTCAATGGGAAGAGCCGAAAGGACGATGTGTTAGATAACTGTACCGGAAGTGTGTCAAAAAACTCGTCAAGTGTATCAAAACAAGGAAATTTGCATATTTTGTTGCTTAAAATACGTTCATTTTAAGTGATTGGATTGGTATGTGAGACCAAAATCTAGATTATTGCATTATAACTTTGTCAAAAGAATGTTGTCAAGTGTGTCAAAAGAAAGATTTTTATTTATTTTTTTACCCAATTTTTTGGAAAAAAATAAAATTAATTATTTGTTTGAAATTAAATTTTATTATTATTATTGAGAATTGTGGCATTATGTCGAAAAAATGTTGTCAAGTGTGTCAAAAGAAAGATTTTTATTTATTATTTTACCTAATTTTTTGGAAAAACGTAAAATTAATTATTTGTTTGAAATGAAATTTTATTGAGAATTATGGCATTATAAGTTTGTCAAAAAAATGTTGTCAAGTGTGTCAAAAGAAAGATTTTTATTTATTTTTTTACCCAATTTTTGGAAAAAAGTAAAAATAATTATTTGTTTGAAATGAAATTTTATTGAGAATTATGGCATTATAAGTTTGTCAAAAATATGTTGTCAAGTGTGTCAAAAGAAAGATTTTTATTTATTTTTTTACCCAATTTTTTGGAACAAAATAAAATTAATAATTTGTATGACATGAAAATTATATATAAATTAATAAATAATTTGTATGACATGAATATTATATATATTTGTATGACATGAAAACTATAGAGAATTATAAAAATTATAGAACATTATAAGTTTGTCAAAAAAATATTGTCAAGTGTGTCAAAAAATGATTTCATTGATTTTTTTAGCCAATTTTTTGGAAAAAAATGTAGCTGTTCTTATGACGTAAATGTAATTGAAAATGAAAATGGACATGGAAATTTTTTAATTTGTTAACTATAGTTTTTAAAAATATTTTTGGAATTTTGAAAAAAGGTTGCATTTTTAATTTTGTAATAATTTTTGCAAAATTTTTTAGAATGTGGAAAAAGTTTTAATTTTTGATCTTGTTATAATTTTTGGAATATTTTTTGAATTTTGAAAAAAAATAGAATTATTGAATTTGTGAATTTTATCTATATATTTTTAGAATTTTAAATTTTTGATCTCATTATAATTTTTGAAAAAAGTTACAATTTTTTTGATATTGTTTCAATTTTTGCAATATTTTTAGAATTTCGGAAAAAGTTTGAATTAGAATTTAGAAAAAGTTTAAATATTTGATTTTATTACAAATTTTTGAAATAATTTTGGGATTTTGAAAAATTTTTTGGTTTTTGATTTTGTTATAATTTTCGCAGCATTTTTAAATTTTTGAAAAAAGTTTAAATCTTTGATTTTGTAATAATTTTTGGAATATTTTTAGAATTTTCAAAAAAGTTTGATTTTATTTAATTTTTACAATATTTTTGGAATTTTGAAAATATGAATTTGATTTTGTAATATTTTCTCGAAACACTCATTATTAAATTTATTATATTTATTATAAAATTTACAATATTTATTATAATTATAATAATTATAATTTATAATATTTATTATAAAAGCAAAAAAAGTGCAAAAGCAATATATTTTAATCAAATTCTATTGAAGTTGGCGGTTATGCAGTTGATGTTCGCTTCAGGGACTTTCATTGAAGTTGACGGTTATGATGTTCGCTTCAGGGACCCCTGATATGAGAGTCTGAAAACATAACCTCAAATACAGTTTTTACCCAGAAATGGTGTCAAAAAATTTAACAAATGTCTGTTTTAGGATTTATTCAGAATCCAGATTTTTTGGCATTTTCGTGTTTTTGGTCATGAAGATGTGATTTTTTTCGGTTTGTTTATCCAGCAAATTTGTAGCTGAGGTCAAGAACTACAGTTTACTAATTTTATTCATACTAAAATTCTAAATGGTTTACGAGATATGAGCCTAAGAAAATTTGCAAGTTTTCACAAAACATAAATTGCGACAAAAAAGCTTCAGACAAAAAATCGCAAGCTCGGTTTTCACCGTAGACATATGGTCTAGTGGACTTTTTTGCTCAGTACAACTCCAGGAATCAGAATCGCGAGGGGCCCATTAAGATTTTTAAATCACCCCACTCTAAATTATATATATATATATATATATATATATATATATATATATATATATATATATATATATATATATATATATATATATATATATATATATATATATATATATATATATATATATATATATATATATATATATATATATATATATATATATATATATATATATATATATATATATATAGTTATGTTGCATGAATAAATAAATTCTAAAAAAAAATGATTTATTTAATGCAATTTATTTATTACATGTTACATTACAGAGTTCTAAATTAAGACTAACTTAAAATTAATAAAAACTTATTTAAAACTAAAGCCATAAACAACTACTCAGCATTTATGATATTTTATAGTATCATATAACGGCTGCATTCCATTGTAATTTTATTACTAATTTTCTATGGGAATGTTATTTCTGATTTACTAATATAACTTTTCCATGTGAATGCAATTTTGTTTAGTTATCACATTCTATGATGATATAACTTTTCTCGGGGGTGATGAAAAGTCGTCCTCGACTTTTATAACTATACCGGCTTTTTTCAGCAGGTCGTTGTATGCTATTTTTGTGTTGTCTAAAGTGTTTGGACTTTGTATCTTTCTTGTTATTTAGCACCTACATAGGAACATGTATGATAAAACTATGATTATGCAAATTGATGATACTGATACTCCTCCTGAAAGTGACCATATCCAATTTTGATGATGATACTGCTTCAAAAAAACTTGTTGAAAAAGCTTCCTGTTTTCGATAGTGTCTTGCTCTATTGCTGTAAAATTCTGGATTACTTTCATTTAACGTACGGAAAAAGTTTGAATTAGAATTTAGAAAAAGTTTAAATATTTGATTTTATTACAAATTTTTGAAATAATTTTGGGATTTTGAAAAATTTTTTTGTTTTTGATTTTGTTATAATTTTCGCAGCATTTTTAAATTTTTGAAAAAAGTTTAAATCTTTGATTTTGTAATAATTTTTGGAATATTTTTAGAATTTTCAAAAAAGTTTGATTTTATTTAATTTTTACAATATTTTTGGAATTTTGAAAATATGAATTTGATTTTGTAATATTTTCTCGAAACACTCATTATTAAATTTATTATATTTATTATAAAATTTACAATATTTATTATAATTATAATAATTATAATTTATAATATTTATTATAAAAGCAAAAAAAGTGCAAAAGCAATATATTTTAATCAAATTCTATTGAAGTTGGCGGTTATGCAGTTGATGTTCGCTTCAGGGACTTTCATTGAAGTTGACGGTTATGATGTTCGCTTCAGGGACCCCTGATATGAGAGTCTGAAAACATAACCTCAAATACAGTTTTTACCCAGAAATGGTGTCAAAAAATTTAACAAATGTCTGTTTTAGGATTTATTCAGAATCCAGATTTTTTGGCATTTTCGTGTTTTTGGTCATGAAGATGTGATTTTTTTCGGTTTGTTTATCCAGCAAATTTGTAGCTGAGGTCAAGAACTACAGTTTACTAATTTTATTCATACTAAAATTCTAAATGGTTTACGAGATATGAGCCTAAGAAAATTTGCAAGTTTTCACAAAACATAAATTGCGACAAAAAAGCTTCAGACAAAAAATCGCAAGCTCGGTTTTCACCGTAGACATATGGTCTAGTGGACTTTTTTGCTCAGTACAACTCCAGGAATCAGAATCGCGAGGGGCCCATTAAGATTTTTAAATCACCCCACTCTAAATTATATATATATATATATATATATATATATATATATATATATATATATATATATATATATATATATATATATATATATATATATATATATATATATATATATATATATATATATATATATATATATATATATATATATATATATATATATATATATATATAGTTATGTTGCACGAATAAATAAATTCTAAAAAAAAATGATTTATTTAATGCAATTTATTTATTACATGTTACATTACAGAGTTCTAAATTAAGACTAACTTAAAATTAATAAAAACTTATTTAAAACTAAAGCCATAAACAACTACTCAGCATTTATGATATTTTATAGTATCATATAACGGCTGCATTCCATTGTAATTTTATTACTAATTTTCTATGGGAATGTTATTTCTGATTTACTAATATAACTTTTCCATGTGAATGCAATTTTGTTTAGTTATCACATTCTATGATGATATAACTTTTCTCGGGGGTGATGAAAAGTCGTCCTCGACTTTTATAACTATACCGGCTTTTTTCAGCAGGTCGTTGTATGCTATTTTTGTGTTGTCTAAAGTGTTTGGACTTTGTATCTTTCTTGTTATTTAGCACCTACATAGGAACATGTATGATAAAACTATGATTATGCAAATTGATGATACTGATACTCCTCCTGAAAGTGACCATATCCAATTTTGATGATGATACTGCTTCAAAAAAACTTGTTGAAAAAGCTTCCTGTTTTCGATAGTGTCTTGCTCTATTGCTGTAAAATTCTGGATTACTTTCATTTAACGTACAATTTGAATTCTATGGAGAGCTCCCTGAATCTCTTCGTTCTCGCTATTAATTTCATAAGCTTGAAATTTTTCATTATTAATCGTTGTTGTTCAATTTTCAATAGTTAGTAAAAAATTTTCTGTAATGTTTCGATCATCAGGTCCGCAATCGGTTGATAGTTCGACGTTCTTGGCATTATTGATTAGCACTTTACCTTCGGAGATCCATTTTACTGTTATATTTGATTCTAATGTCACGTTGCATCTCCCTTGGTTTCCCATAACTAACGGCTTTATGCACTGGTCCTTAAATTCTTTTATTGCTGCGTGTCTCTGGACGTCGTTATCGTAATTTGTGGTGGTATACAGTTTTTGCTATATTTCTATGATGGTATTGTTCACGACTAACGGAGTAATTCAAATTGTTGTAGAAACTTCTTTTTCTAATTTTGGCACCTCTAAAATATACAGAAGTGTTCCTTCACATATGGCAATTTTCGGTGTGATGAATTTCAGTGCTTCATCTGGTATAGTTATGTTTATGCCTTGTTCAGTTAAAAGGTCCTTCAGTACGATTATTTCTTTTAATGAAAGTACACTGTTGCTTGGAAGTGCAGTTTTTGTTCCAACAATTGCGTCTTGGAAATCTTCCATAATTGTATGAATGAGGTGGATGTGCATAATTGCTGTTATAATTTCTAATTCATTTAAGGCGATTTTATTAATCATTGCTGTGTTCGTCATGACTTCATTAATTGTTTTTGTAAGTAGCTCAATTCTGTTGTTTATTTGCTCGTTCACTTTGTATTGCTGGTTGTTTTCTTTTATCAATCCGTACATAGTAGTGTTGATTATCCTTAAATCTTCAGCGTCTGGATTGCCAGCTAGCCATTTCCAACCTGATCCCAAAGCGTCCCATCTTCATTGTCGAAGTCTCTTCTGTGGCTTTATTTGTAGTAGGTTGTTTCGTAGGCTTTTACTTTTTTCATTAATTAGTAGATAAAGCTCTAGTTCATCTTTATTTATTTTACTAACTAAATTTTTCGTAATTAAATCTATTGTTAATTCTAAATTGGTTATATTTATTGGATGTATTACTTTACAAATTCCAGTTTGAATCTTACATTCCTTTACTTTTTGTATCAAAATTGGATCTTCATGCAAATTCTTAATTTCTAACCTTTGAGATCCAACATTTACCAAATTAATAATAATAAAAATTAAAATTTTTCGTATAACCAACATTTTTCTTTTTTAAAATGACCAATTAAAATAATTCCAAAATTGAGAGTAGAAAATTGAAAAATTTTTTCATTTAATATTTTTGAAATGATCAAAATTAACAATAACGTTTTGTTTTTTTAAAAATTTTGATATATTTTGAAAGTTGCAATAATTTTAATAAAATTCTTTTTATTTTAATCTAATTTTAATTTTAAAGTTACAAGAATTTGAATGATTTTTTGTTATAATTTTTAATTTGATTTTAATTTTAAACTTAACAATATTTTCAATAATTAAAAAAAATTCCAAAAAATTTGTATTTCATAATAATTTTGTATATTTCTGAAATGAAAAAAGCTATTATTAATATTAGGTAGATTTCATATAAAAATCTACCTATTGCAATGGGCTTCATCTCGGAATTTCGGAAAAATTTTTGTGCCAAACGACTATATATGATAAGCGGAGACGAAAAAATAAAAAAAAAAAAAATTTATATATATATATATATATATATATATATATATATATATATATATATATATATATATATATATATATATATATATATATATATATATATATATATATTATATATATATATATATATATATATATATATATATATATATATATATATATATATATATATATATATATATATATATATATATATATATATATATATATATATATATATATATATATATATATATATATATATATATATATATTTATATATATATATATATATATATATATATATATATATATATATATATATATATATATATATATATATATATATTTTTTATTATATAGATTTTATACGTCTTAAACCCGACAAGGTAGGAATTTTTATTGAAAGAGATAATTAATTTCCTTAACCTCACTATTTGTGATTTTCGAAAGTTAGTAGGTATAGTCCATACTATACTAAGTCACGTGTGCAGTTATTATTGAATGTTGCCAATCAATATGAAATCAATTTTACGACATAAATGTCAAGTAAATTAGTGAATCGTATGAATTTTTCAATTCGAAATCAGTTTTTGGGTTTATCTGAATAAACCTTATAGTTATTTGTTAATAAAAACAACTTTTATCTCTGAACGTGTTTCGGTTGGGATTCGAACTTAGAACCTCATCAGTACCAACTAAGTTTGAATCTTTTGGTAGACACGCTGTCAACTGCCCCTCGGCGTCGACATTAGAAACATTTTTAATTACGATGTTGTAATTTCTTTTTTTCTTAGTGAAAAACTTTTTTGTCATACTTCACTGGCTACAGAGTTAGTATTTTTTATTATATAGATTTTATACGTCTTAAACCCGACAAGGTAGGAATTTTTATTGAAAGAGATAATTAATTTCCTTAACCTCACTATTTGTGATTTTCGAAAGTTAGTAGGTATATTCCATACTATCCTAAGTCACGTGTGCAGTTATTATTGAATGTTGCCAATCAATATGAAATCAATTTTACGACATAAATGTCATGTATATGTATATATATATATATATATATATATATATATATATATATATATATATATATATATATATATATATATATATATATATATATATATATATAAATATATATATATATATACACGATATGAGATATAACGAAAACGACCGGCACTCTCACGGTCGCATTTGTTGAGGGAGATCAAAAAAATTTTCTGTACATATTTGTTCTATTAATATCTCGGACGAGTTCGTGAATCATCAAAATCCGACACGTGGTTAAGGAACTAGAGCCTTTTTTCTAAAAAAAATTGATTTTTTAAAACCGTTATAAAAAAAACAAAAAAAGAAAGATTTACGTCCATCAACACCTTTGAACGTATGTTGTAGTGGGACCTTGGTCTTGAAAGGTTTTTATGTGTTGTTGTGACACGTACTGTAATTCCTACTGCACAACACATTTTATTAAAAAAAAAAAAAAAAAAATAACGGCCGTTTGGATACTAATATGTTAAAAAAATTAACGAATTTAGAATTTTTGGAATCCTTTTTATCAATTTGTTTTAAAAATAGACCTCTGCAGTTAGAGGTTCCTGAGTGAGCGGCTCCAACATAAAACTTTGCAAAAAAAATTTTTTTTTGAAACAACCGGCACTCTCACGGTCGCATTTGTAAAGCCAGATCAAAAAACCTATTTTGAAAATGTGCGTTTTATTAATATCTTGAACAAGTTCGTAAATCAGCCAAATCCGACGCATGGTTAAGAAACTAGAGGCTTTATACTAGGAAAAAACTCTGTTTTTTAGATCCGTTATAACGGCCGTTTAGATTCTAATATTTTTTAAAACTTCATAAATTTAGAATCTTTAAAACATTTTCAATCAGTTTTTTTTAAAAAAAAAGACCTCTGCGTTTGGAGGTTTCTGAGTGAGCGGCTCCAACAAAAAAGCTTGTAAAACACAAAATGCGTTTGAATCAACCGGCACTCTCACGGTCGCATTTGTGGAGCCAGATCAAAAAACCTTCCGTAAACATGTGTGTTTTATTAATATCTTGGACAAGTTCGTAAATCAGAAAAATCTGACACATGGTTAAATAACTAGGGGCTTTATACTAGAAAAAAAATTCGTTTTTTAATCCGTTATAACGGCCGTTTGGATACTAATATTTTTAAAAACTTCATAAATTTAGAACCTGTGGAAATTGATCCGTTTCTTATAAATATAAACCTCTGCAGTTCGAGGTTTTCGACTTGTTGGCTTCAACAAAAAAGTTTGCAACAATCCATAACTACAATTTCCAAAAACCTTATAACAGTCAATGAAAAAAAAAATAAAAAGGTTTGAATAGAAGAAATTAATTTTTTTTCTAAGAAATAAACTATTTTGATATTTTGCAGTAATTGGATGACATATGATATAGCGTAGGCTTGTGTCATAAATTGTCACACACATGTTCTGTGGTAGATTTGATATTTTTTTGTTGCAAAATTGGATAGATATAGTTTTGCTTATATGTAGTTAATTTTCTTTTTAAAATTTGTTCGATATCTGTTTTAAATTAGTTTGTGTTGTTTAAACTAATCTGATACATCAGATTCTACTAGCACACAAAACTGTCTGGTCTCGAAATCTACCTATTTCTAGCGGATATACGTGCCTCTTGGACTTTTTTTTTAATTCTTTTAATTTTATTTTTATTTCTTTTTATATTATTCTGATAGTTTTGAAAGTTTTAAATTTTATATCTTTGACTTTTGTTTCCAATCCTCTCGGTTGAGATTTCGTTCTAATATTTGGTTTTAGGTAAACAATTTGGTTATCGACTAAGGTGGGCGGTTCTTCTTTTTTATTATTTCGTTTTAGAACCCTATTTAATGTTTTTTCTAAATTATTGTTGACAGTTTTAAAAATTTGATTTGCTTGTTCTGGTAGTTCCTCTGGATTCATTAGATTATTTTGGTTAAAAGTAATTTCATTTGGTGTGAAACCGGTTGACGAATGTACAGAGTTATTGTACAAAGCTACTGATAGTTCTAGTGCAGTTTGAACATCTGAATTTGGGGATTTGTATCGATTAGTATTGAAAATTTCGTTTACGGTTGAATGAGTTTTTTCAATTTGACCATTCGATTCTGACCGTATTCTGATCGAATATTAAGATTAGTTAAATATTCTTTAAACTGCAGTGACTGAAATGTTGTCTCATGATCTGAGAAAATGATATTAGGAGTCCCAAATTGAGTGAAATACTTTGTTAAGGCTTTTGTTGTGTCTAGCAAATTTTTGGTATCGATCGGAATCATTTGCAGATGTTTTGAAAATGAGTCTATAATAGACAAAAAGTTTTGTTTGTTGATATTAAAAATATCGATGTGTACCCGTTCTAATGGTTTTTTGGTACAGGGTCTAGGTGATATTTTTATACTATAGGGATTCCGATCGTATTTATGGGCATTACATATACTGCAAGCATTGATGTGTCTTTTGATGACACTAGTCATCTTAGGAAAAAAATATGATCGTTTAATTTGATTTTCTACCTCTTTCATTCCACGATGAGCTCTTTCGTGTTCCTTAATAACGATTGTATTTTGACGCTCTTCATTGGTTACGTCTTCGCCCTGTTCAGTAGCAAAAACGAAATGGCCGTTTTGGGAGAAATTTTCTCGAAATGTTTCTTGAATTGTTTGATAAAGTTGTTCCGGAGCCATGGTTGCGGTTTGTTTACCGTTATGGAACTTCTTTTTGAATTCTGTAATTTCTTCTTTTTGAAAGGAGTTTTTCGAAGTTATTATACGTTTGAAGTTTGGAAATATATCTTCCGAAATTATGGTATCTAGGCTTAAAAATTTGAAAATTAACTGTTTCCTGTAATAATTTATAGGACGACCTGAAAAGTGGATGAAATAGTCATCAGATGTATCCCCGGAGTGGATGGTTTCAATGTTACTATTGCCATTGATGGAGTTGTTTTCTATTTCAGATTCACGTGAAGTGTTATCTGTACCTTCGTTGTAATTTATTTCAGCTTCTATTGTAGGCATTCTGCTGAGTGCATCTGCTACAACATTTGCTCTACCTTCTTTATAGACTACATCGTAATCATAATATTCTAACTCGAGTCTCCATCTTAAAATTTTCGAGTTTTTTTCAGATAATTTAATGAAAGTAAGAGGCTTGTGGTCTGTTAATAATGTGAACTTATTACCGTAAAGGTATGGTTGGTACTTTTTGACAGCCCAAATAATTGCTAACGCTTCTTTTTCATTTGTAGCGTAGTTAATTTCTGTAGTGTTTAGAGTCCGTGAAGCGAACGCTATAGGTTTTTCTACATTATTTTGTATTTGAAACAGGACTGCACCTAAAGCAAAATCTGATGCGTCTGTAGTTAAAATGAATTGGCTTGTGAAATCAGGGTAAGCTAATATTTGATCTGTAGATATTATTTTCTTAAGTGTTTCGAATGCTTTAATATATTCGGGGTCTTTGTTGTTGATAACTTGGTCCTTTTTCAAGTATTTTGTCATAGGTTTAGTGATTTTCGAATAATCTTTTATAAATCTTCAATAGTATCCCGAAAGTCCTAGGAACTGTTTAATTTGTTTATGATTTTTTGGTAACGGCCAGTCTAAAATTTTCTGGACTTTATCAGCATTAGGCTTAACACCATCTTGTGTTATTACGTGACCAAAAAACTCAGTTTCACTCTTTAGGAACTCGGACTTGTCTAATTGAATTTTTAAATTAAAGTGTGATAATCTTTCAAGAACTGTACTGATGTTCTGTATGTGGTTATCTAGACTATGTCCAATAATAATAATGTCATCCAGGTAAACATGACCTATTTTTCCTATAATGTCTTGCAATACGTTATTCATTACTCGTTGAAAAGTTGCGGGACCGTTTTTTCAGGCCAAAGGGCATTCTTTTGAATTCCAAGTGACCTTTGTCTGTCTAAAACCCTGTCTTTTCTTGTGATTTTTCATCTAATGAAAGCTGATGAAACCCAGATTTAAAATCTAGGGTGGAAAATATATTGACTTTCCAAGATTATCTAAAATTTCTTCTATTTGTGGAATCGGAAATTTATCGTCAATTGTTTTTTCGTTTAGTTTACGATAATCGATCACAACTTTTCTTTTTCCCGAGGCATCTCGCTTTTTCTCAACCACCCGAATCGGTGACGAAAATGGACTTAAGAATGACGAATAATGCCACTGTCTAGCATTTCCTGAATTTGTTCCTCTACATCAGGTTTAAAATGATGTGGGTATCGGTACGTTTTCGTATAAACCGGATTGTCGTATTTCGTTATAATTTTATGTTTAATTATTGTTGTTGATGACAAATTCTCGTTCTGTTTTAACAGTACTGCTTGGTTTTTAAAAATAGTATCAAGTAAAATGTCTTTTTCATTTTTACTTCAATGTTCTGTTCGGATTAGGCTTTTGATAGTGTTTCTATCAATTATTTCATTTTTACATGGAATTGGTTCGAATGTTTCGAAATTGTTAACATTTAATTTCAGTTTTGGTAATGTTTCCGGTGGGTTTGGACAATTTGTCAACACCGTCATTGTCGTATTAAAATTTTTCGCTTTGTATAAACCGGGTTTGATTATTATATCGCTATTTAATTTTTGAAATTCTGGTACAAACCAGTCACCATTGTTTGAGGTTTGTATCGTAATAATATGATTATAAAAATTTTCCTCAGGGTAATACCGATCAAATTTGTAATTATAATTGTTTAATAAAATTGAGTTTGTCTTATAATCAATCTTGGCATTCATTTTAGCCATTGTTTCTGAGCCTAATATTCCATCAAAAAATTTATGGAACTCTAGTTCAAAATAAATTTGTGCTGGTAAATTATTACGTAGGAGATTCATTTAAAAATTTTTATCGCTATTATGTGTACCTAAAATATTTTTTATTATAGTATTACTTGAAGATGTTTTTAAATTTTCTAATGAATTATAAGGAATTAATCCTGACTTGATTATATTTTTATTGGCACCAGTATCGATTAAAAGTGTTACAACGCGGCCCAATCGTTCATTGTAGCATTTCAAATATGGGAGAAAATTTAGTCTTCTGTATTTGAATTCGCGTTTACGCAAAAGTTTTCGTTATGTTCATCTTCTTTATCTTCAACTAAATATTCGTTTTCTGAAATTTGGGATGAATCTGCTTGAGTATCCTCTGTAGGTTCGTGATTATTTATTATTTTTTTATTAAATGTATTTCTCGAACTCATAGAAAGATCCACTTCCATTGGTGTTGGTCTTTCTCTTACCGAATAAGTCGGTTTTTTAAATATTAATTTGAAAAATTTTGATTGTGTTTTGGCTGAAACACGCTAGTTTTGTTTTGACTACTAAAACTGTGGTTTTGTTTTTGTGGTGTATTCTAAAATACTTGTGTGTTAGCTTTTCTCGAATTACTTGAGATTTGTTCATTGCAATTAAATTTGCAAAGAAATGCATACGCCTACTCAATCCCTTTTGGTCTTGCAGCTTGCGCGTATTCAAAATAGGGTTTGCGTAATCCTAATAAAAATGCAGCTAATGCATCCTCGTCGATGAATGCATTGATGCATGCCACGCATTATTGTACAAAATATTTTGTTTGGATATTGATTTAATATTTTGAACTATTTCTTTTATTTTATTGAAGTATCCGTGGATACTCATTGTTTCGTTTTGTTTAGTCGCCCAAAGTTGTGACTTATAAAACGATAGTTCTTGCCGGTCTCCTAAAGATTCCTGCAAGATTTCTTTTGTTTCTTAAATGTTTTGGGATTACCAGCCAGACATATGCTGTGTGCCTCACACCAACTTTTTGAGCTTAATCAGTGACTTTTCATTTCATATCCAAGTTGCGCTATTGACCACCAGGCGGCGGACGAAAAGTCTCCTCGTCAGCTTACTTTTCAATTTAGTTGTCAATTCATTGAAACCTCAATATATTTAAAAACAGTTATTTTAAAAAACTGAAAAATAATTCAAATTTATACAAAAGAAAATATCCGGTATGACGTAAGTATTTTCAGAAAACAAGCTCCCAAATATTATTTCATTATCATCCTCCATTATGACAATGTTTACAAATTTTGACATTTAAAAAGATTTGTATTTAAATATGAGGTCAGGCACAGGTTGTACGTTTGATACGAGTGACATCTTTGAATAGAACGTAAATAGAAGTGACATCTAAGAATAGAACGTTACATCTATGAATAAAAAAAAAAGATGGAAATTCGTATTTTATAAAGTGTTTACACATTTAAACTGAAATCTTTTTAGAAAAAAGAATAAAACTAAAAATAGTAGATTTTTATACAAGTGGTGAAAACGTCTTTTTTGCGTGACTGAACGGAATAAGTTCAGGAACGCAAAAACGTTTTTACCACGCGTAGAAAACGCTATTTTTTCTACGCTTGTAAATATAAATGATAATATTTACCAATTCATCTACTAAAAACTTACAAAACGACATATCTAAATTTGAGTGTGTAAAAAATAAACAAGATTGTATTTATATATAGCATTTTTATCAGTGTAAAATAATGTTATTATTGTGTTCGCGTACAGATGGAATAATAACAGGCGAACACAATAAAAACATTATTTTACACTGGTAAAAATGCTATATATATAAATACAATCTTGTTTATTTTTTACACAGTCAAATTTAGCTATGTCGTTTTGTAAGTTTTTAGTAGATGAATTTTACAATATGAATAATGAAAATAGTTCATATATTTTCTCTAAAAACTTTTACAGATATTTTTTTTTACCGTCTGGAAGTCATCGTTTAAAGTATAAATTTAAAAAATTGTAGGTAAATTTTCAATTAAAAACAAATAAAAATAAATTTTTTAATAAAATTTATTTATTTATTTAATAAATTTTCTTTTATATTTTTTTTGGCGGAAAGAACTCAGAGAATATATTTTATATCTGACAGTTAATTGGAGAAAGAAATTATACGATATATCTGATACAAATTTTATTTTAACGCTCCGATTTCTCCGATATAGAATAAAAACACACTCATCTCATTATTAGTTTAATTAATTAATTACACACAATTGATATAATGATTAGTTTCGATTCGATTCGATCAAAATATTCAAAATATTCAATCCCTTCAAATACTGTGATATTGACAGAAATAAACACAGCAACCGAAACAACAACAGAAACAGTAAATCAAATTCAATCTCAAATATTCAATCAAATATTCAATCCTTTAAATAACCACCACCTGTAAGCGAACACCGAAACTTATTTACTTTCAGTCCTAGTGACTGAAAACATTTTCAGTCACTACTTAGAAAAAGTTTCCCTTTCACATAGGTTTTACTATATATTAAAATGACATTTTCGTAGCTTGAAGTAGAAAAAATAATTTTATTTCATACTGATATCAATCCATCGTTGATTTTTTAAAGATAGACAATTGAAATAGGATAGTATAGGCAAAAAGTTAAATTTTTTGAACGGAGCTGTGAAGACAGGAAAAGGATGGCGGAAATACTGGATGGACCAAAAGTAAGATAGTTTAGTAAAACAATGTGAACATCAACAAGGAAATAACCGTTTTTTGCATGCAGAAGTTTTGTCAAAGAAAGATCTCGAGAAATTAATCCAATCATGGCAAAGAGTGGCGTAAATGGTATTGGTAAGATAAAACATCTTAACGAGTATGAGCTAAGAGTTAAAGCTACAAACACAAAAAGAAGGAGAGCTTAATGCAAGTACGAATACGGTAGCATCCAAGTGCATCGCCAGTAGAAAAAGGAAGTGGAACAAGTACAACCCGAGAACGACATTATACACAACAAAATCGTATTAACTCCAGACAAAATAACATGGATAAACATTTTAATATTGATTCTGAATGTTTGAAACTGAAAAAAAAACTAGAAATTGAATGAGAAATATTGAATTTTGAAAAAGAAAAATTTGAGTAATTATTTCTAAGTAATGAGCAAAAATTTGTTCAAAGAATAGAAATTGAAAGGAAGAAAGCTGAAGCCTTGACAGAAATTGCAAGGATTTTCGCAACCTGCGCTAACGAGTTAGGCTTATTAGATTAAATTTATTTCTAGATAAATTTGATATAAAACACTGCATATGGCAAAGGTTGTTTTTTTACAAAATGTTAAAACATGTGTATTTATATTTTATAAAATTTGTGAATTATTTCCAATTGTATTTAACTTTTTTTTTCATTTAAACATTTTTTCATACGGTTATACTTGTCGGCAAAACATTAGTAATGTGAAACTAATTAAGGAAATAATGTAAATTTTTTTATGTAAACCAATTTTTTTATTGGAAAATAAAGTATGTTTGGATTTACATCAAGTTTTTTTTTATGTTTTGAGTCAAAAGATATATCGTCATATTCATAAAAACTAATAAAATCTAAAACACGGCACTTTTAAATAAAATGTTGATTCTAAATGTCATTAAAGGAAAACCTATTCGTTTTGGTTATGAAGCGAGGTGTCTGAATGACACTTCAGGATACTTCGTAAACTTTGAAATCTACACAGACAAATCTAACGAAACATACACAATATGTGAGAAAACTTTCAGGAAACCAGCTGCAGTTTTTGTGAAAATGGTTGATCAAATTAAAAATCCTGAATTGAATTACTCATTTTTTTTCAACAATTTATTTTCAAGCGTGAACCTTGTGTCACATTTGACTAACAAAGGATATCGTAAGCCATGGGACCATGAGAAAAAATCGAATCCCAAAAAATTACAATGTTTTCAACAAATCGGAATATAATAAGTTGGAGCGCGGAAAATATATAACAAGAAAATGTTCGGAAGACTCAATAAACATTATGCAGTGGAAGGATAGTTCTGTAGTAACAATTATTTCAAATGCATATGGATATGAACCTGCAATATACTTCAAGCGTTATAGTTTATCTGAAAAGAAAATATTGAATGTCAAATGCCCAAAAGCTATTGTTCAATACAATAAAAATATGGGTGGAACCGATCGCATGGATGAAGATGTAAATCATTACCGGATTGGAATTCGAAGTAAAAAATGGTATTGGCCACTTTTGACTTGGATGTTTGACGTAGCAATGAATAACGCGTCGATTCAATTCAAAAATTCTGGTAATTCTATTTCAAATCTTAAGTTTAGAAGATCTGTTGTTGGCGAGTATTTGACAACTTATGGAAACGCAAAGAAAAATTCAGGTCGTGTATCAAAGGAATTTGATAACCGTTTTGATGGTGGGAAACACTTGACACCAGTCTAATATACAGTCAAACCTCGCATAACGAGCATAATTCGTTTCAGAATCTTCCTGGTAAAGCGAAACACTCGTTAAACGAAACAATATTCTCCATATAAATTAATGTAAATACGTTATACGATACTGCGTTCCAGGCCGAAAAAAATACTTAAAAAATTTTATGTAAATATATCACCTTGGATTATTTTGTCCTATCTACCATCGTTCTCGAGATAAAAGCCTGGCATTTTTTAAAAAAACTCACCCTGTATTTAATTAAAGATGTAAAAAAGCTGTGTTCTAAGACTTAAAATGTTCGTAATAATACGAAGTTTCAAATGCTGTGTGGTGTTCTAGTTTTTTTTTCAAAATGGCTAAGCGAAAATATGGAAAATAACGATTTTGCGAGATTAATTTCTTGTTTTCGTGGACATTGGACAGCAAGCAATTTAAGATCACAAAAGTTTGATATGTAAAGTTGAATTGTAGTTGATGATGGTCAAAACAAAATTCTTTTTGTATTTTGTTGCATCGATTTTTATTTATTATAATAAACACTTGTAATTTTATTATTATATTGTATTCTTATAAGATAAATTCGTATCTTATAAGATAAATTTAAAATAAATTATCTGGTTCTAATGAGCACATAAATGTTTTATTTGAAGTGATTTTATTAAAAACCTGTGAACATGGCAAAGAAAGTGAAGTTTTTTTTATATATTTACTTTTTGCTGCCAATCAAAATGGCAAAGCAAATTCATTGAACCAAATTCGATTCTGTGGTTCGTTTTTCGAATTAATTAATTATTTTATCGTATGGTGCTGCAATGTGAGTTTATCGATAATTGTTTAGACTTTATGGTGTCACAAATGATCGTTTCATCGTTTATGTTTGTTAAGATTAATTATTTAGATCTAAATACATTGACCTCTATAAGTTCTTTAGCTTATCGCTGGCTACAAAGCATTTACGTGTAACTACATTTTTTAAAAATGGAAAAGAAGCTCTCAAAACGATTTATTGCGATTCTAACCAAGCTTTAAAAAAAAATTACTATCAATAAATTAAAAAAAAATAGTTTTTTTGATTTATTGATAAAAAATTTTTGTTTTCAAGCTTGTTTAGAAACACAATAAATCGTTTTTTGCGCTTCCTCTCAAATTTTCCAAAATGTAGTTACACGTAAATGCCTTAGAGCCGTCGTTATGATATTGGAATCGATATGTAGTTTCAAATGCCATATGGTGTTTAAGTTTTTTTTTCAAAATGGCGCCTCGAAAATATGAAAAATGGCAATTTTGCGAGATATATGTCTTGTTTTCGCTGCAAACACGCAAAGATCTCAAAAGATGCGTTCTTAGACTTAAATGTTGGTAATGGGACTTAATTTTAAATGCCGTAGGGTGTTTAAATTTTTTTTCAAAATAGGTAACAGCTAGAAAATATGGAAAATACCGATTTTGAATATATGCATTACATTTATGCCTTGTTTTCGCTGCCTATAGAAGTTTAAGATCTCAAAAGATGCGTTCGTGAGCTTAAAATGTTTAAATGATACGTAATGTCAATTGGCGTATGGTTTTCTTGTTTTTTTTTCAAAATGGCGGCTCGAAAATATGAATAAGGATTTTGCGAGATTAATGTTTTGTTTTCGCTGCCAAAACAAATTTAAGATCTCAAAAGATCTCGCACCGTATAAATGTGTTATTTGAATATACAGATCAATCATTAAGTGGTTATTTTTAAGTTATATTTGTAGTGCATATAGTAGTTTCAATAAATTGTGTGACATTACAAACCATGATACATCTACTTTATGCGTGATCGAGCTGAAACTTATTCCATAGATCAATAAAATCTGTTCATATCTTAAAAATATTATTTCTGTGATAGATGGCGCCAAGAAGCACTTTAAAAGTAGATTTCAGATCTGCAATTTAGTTCACTACTTACGGAATTTGAAACAATGTATCATTACCAACATTTAAATGTCAAGAACACATATTTTGAGCTTTTAAATTTGTGGTGGCAGCAAAAACAAAACATAAATCTTGAAAAATCAACGAAAAGCTTTGGAAAAACTCTCCTGATAGTATGGCATTAATTTAAATTTTTAAACGAACCAACAGTTTTTGAGAGATAGTCAATCCACCTCAATAATGGCATTTTATAAACCTTAATTTTAAAAAATTGCTGCAAAAATTAAGTTATTAACGAAAAAATGTTTACACTGAAAAAAAACATGTTCTATTTCCAATCGAAATGCAGTTGTCTCACACAACCTTGCCGTGGGGCAGATATGGCAAATCGAACTACGAAATTGATTCAACAGCTGTAGAGCTACAGAACGATGTAGTTGAGACAATCGCACGTAAGGTCACATAAATTTATGTGAAAATTAAGTATACATAGTTCAATTAATTTCAAATTCTTTGAATTGAAATTGAAATTTTGAAATAAAAAGTACATAATATAAGACCTTAAGTAATTGTTTTTTATGGAAATAGTTATTAACTTTATTCAACATTTGTTGCATTGCTTGAGGTATTATTTTTTCAGCCAACAGCTGTAAACTTTTAACTTTACTTTGGGAGAAGGTTAAAGTTTTACTTTTTTGACCTGTATTAATCAAGGCGTTTTTTTTACGATGACAGTGAAGTAAGCTTCATATTTTTCGGCGGCAGAAAGAGTAGCGTCATTTCTTTCCATGTTAGTACGATATTTGTTGTTTTTTCAAACAAATTTTATAACTATGATAACAAAAAATAACAAAATTTCGATTGGATTATGAAATTTTTAATTATTGTATAACTATGAAAACAAAAAATAACAAATATTTTGATTGAATTATGAATTGAAATCTTGTTTTGATAAAAATTTTATTTATACAAATGTAAATGTGTTTTACCTTTTGTGGAAGTAACTATCACCAAAAAAAAACGTATTTATAAGAAATTTGATGTATTAATTTCATATTTATAAAAAATTTTAACGTTTGCCGAAAAAAAAGTATTTTTAATTCGGAGCTAAAGTGACTAAGTGTTTTGTCTAAATTGTGGACCGCCCTACGGTCGGCCGCCAAACTATAAACTCAATACAAAAAGGATCACTTTAGCTCCTAAATTAAATCTATACATAAATGATTCGGTTTTTTTATTTAGTTGCATATTGATTTTTTAAAACTACTCGTTAGTCAAAATCATTAGAATATAATATATTAAAAGCAAACATTGTTTATGTAACATTAAAAAAGTTTTAAAATAGAAAAGTTTTAATAAAATGTTGAAAACAAATTTCTTTTTAAGGGAGCAGAGCTTCATCACAACATTTCGCTTGGAATAATCTTATCCGATCAATCTTTGGTTTTACAAAGTGTAATGAAGCAGTGGGCTGGTGATTATACATGTTTAGCAGCAAACACCGAAGGAAAGGGTGCAAGCAACAGTGTCACATTGACCGTTAGGTGTAAGTTGTATTTTAATTCTATAAATTTCTTCCTAATTTAAAATCATTTCTATCAACCCACAAAAACTAACTAAATATTTATAAATATCTGGTTTTGGATTGACACACCAGAAAAACAAGGTTCTAGATGGTTAATCAACTTATTTCAACCAACAAAAAATAAAATTTACTGACGAATTTATTTTCTTAAGTGGTTTTTATGTTACATTTTGAATTAGGTTTAATGTAAATATGATACCTGCATGAAGAGTTGAATAAAAAATGAATTTTATTATAAAAAATTCATTCCAAGTAAATCAGAAAATCTAATGTTTCTCTATTTCACATATTGTTTTTGATGTTCGTTTCCCAAAACTAAAGAAGAAGAGATTATGTTGTAGACTAATTAAGTTAAAATAAAAACAACAAGACAAAATTCGTTTTCTCTATAACATAAGGAATCAACAGAAATATGTTAGAACACATATATGTTTCTGTGTTTTTCCTGCTGATGTATCAAAAAAATTTTAAATATGATTAATAGTTTTCTCATATAGGAAAGAACAAGAGTTTTTTTTTTATTTTTTAAAAACTTTTCATAACTAAATATTATTTTTGAATAAACTCGTGTTATTTTGTTGAAAAGCTGAAATGCTATTTTTTATGTGAACACCCAAAAAATAGACAAAAAAAAAACAATAAAATAACATTTTCACGACTTTAATATTATTTTAGGTGGTGTTGCTGTTTTTAGTTCTATTATGATTTTCTTGAATATTGCATTGCAACTGTGAAAATTACAATTATTCATTTTCTGACATTTTTCTGTTGTATGTACGTGTAGAACACTTATTTTTGGCAGTTGCTTAGCTTAAATAAAAATATGAAATTAGCAAAGGTTAAATATTTTATGTAGACGATAAGTTGAGAGCTTTTTATTATGGGTTTTATTTTATAGAATACATATGTTGAAAAAAATATATTTAAATTAATTATTTACTTGACACTTTGTAAACTAAATTTACGGTAAGGTCATTTTACTATGTTATTAATGAAGTTTAAATTTTTTGAATTTTAGAAATAAGAACAGGACGTGTTTTGTTTATTTATATGTTAACTTGTATGTCAAAAGCAGGGTCGTCATACCCGTTATACAAAAATTAAAATTTTACAAATCAGCAAAAATAGTTCCCTATATAATTTTTTAGGGACCTTTAAACTTGCAATAAACACATTGATACGTTTTAAGACGTTTCAACGCTATAATGCTTTGGATTTCGTTTGGAGAGTTCAAGGAGTTCGGTGGTTCAAGTCATGATTGCTTATGAGCACCGTTATTAACAAATAATGATGTTATTAGAAAATTAAAAGCCTATCAATTTTTCTCACTTACACTTATTACTTGCATTTGATTATTTTTTCAAAAATAACCACAAAATCAACCAAAAAAAATGTATGTACAACTCTTAACAGAAACTAAAAATAGATTTAATATTTAAGTCATTAGTTGCAAAACTGATCTTATACACTTTTAACTGAGCAATGCATCCACTCGAATTCTAGAACAAGAATTTTTTTCAATTGTTGCTAATAAATTACACAAAATGCTTGTTTTTGTGTTTACACATACATTTTTAACATTTTCTTTGGTGAACATCAAGCAAAAATTTTTTCCGCCTTCAATTTAATTTTCATTAATGTAAGATTTACTTAAGATCAAAGACCGTCTTCAGCTTGTTTGTATAAAGAAAAAAATGTTATTATAAATATAACTTTAAACATAATATAATTTTCTATAAGATTAGAAATCATATTAAGATTTAAAAATTTGATAAAAAAGCAATAAAGAATGAAAAATAAAATTATGATAAATAGCTTACAAATAAACCATAAATACATTAAAATTTATCTCTTATTAGCAGTTAATATTTTCTTTCCATGTTTTAAATCCATTACAAAAAGAGATCCATCAACACAGACTTTAAATTATCACTCATCAATCATATTTCTGTTTCTAATGCGTGTCACTACGTACCACATACTCATACTTAGAACGGAGTAGGAAAAAATTAAATTTCTTTTAAATTTATATTTTTCATCAACATTCGACATAAATACTCTTATGTATGGGGTCTTATTACAAGGGAGAATATATGTGATATAATTCAACAGAATGATTGAAGTACAAAATTTAGTTTCGTACTAATAAGAAGATGGAAAACGTAAACAGTTTTTTTTTGGTAAAAAGAAATATTTTCTTGTACCTATGATATGATTTTTCTTTCTTTTCCTCGTTCCTATAATTTTGAGTAACGTATTTATGTCTCATCAAGTTTTCTTTTTGTTATACATTTTTCAGTTCATATCGTTCAGTTTCATTCTGTTTATGTTCAATATATTTCTGTGTACTTGATCGTACAAAGTAGCTATATATGTAATGTTATCAACAAAAAAATTATTTATGTTTATTTTTTGATAGCACAAAAATGTTCAATAACGTTATCGAGTATATCACATTTATGTACTTGTTTAGGTTTATTAGTTGAAGATTTTTCAAGTAAATGCTGTGTATGCATTATAAGTTTCAAATATAATTTTGTCTGAGGTATTTCGTTTGTTTATATCGATTTTTTGTTGATTTAAAAAGATGTCTTAAGCTGAAATCTTTCTCTGATGATATCAACTGTATCGAAAAATGTATTAATTACCAGAAATATGATACAAAAATAATCAAGGGAAAATATGTCGATAACTTATACAAAAAAAACTTGATTTCTATCTCCTTAACACAACTTACAATCATAATAATCACAATCCAATAAAAGTATAACAACGCGTCAAAGGAAATTATGTGAAAATTTTTTGATATATTTATTCGGAAATATGAAGATATTGTTATGATAATATGACCTATATTGTTGAGATAAATTTCTCGTTAACAGCAAAAAAAATCATTTTCTTTCTTTATATTTCCGTTATTATGATGTTGAAAAATCTAACGTTATATATTTATTGATGAGGATGAATTTTATTTCTATAAATTTTTTTATGGTGAAGGGCGTTCTAATATGATTTATTCTTATAGCGAAAAATAAAATAAGAAAGATAATAAAATAAACTTCATATATCTATTGATAAGAATCTACTAAAACAACCTTTGATAACTTATTGTTTATTAAATCTACGATAAGTTGATCTAACAGCACCAAATTATTTTGATGATATAATGAATGTAGATTGAATTTTAATACCACAAATAAGAAAATGTAACAATTTGAAATTTGATATACTTTGTACATAGCAACAATAATTATATGTATGCACGTAGTGATGTAAAAGTGTTTAATACAATGGTATAATACGCGGTATTATACGTAAAATACCGTATTGTCCAAAACGTTGTAAAATACGTGGTATTTTACTAAAAAAATTATTTTTTATTCTGATGGCGCGCGAAGTATCAAGTAGCCATTTGACTAAAATTGGTGCGTGGATTATTACAAGAATTTATAGCTGTGAAAATATGTCTACGATTACATCTATAAGATATAAATGACGCCGAGGAAATGAATTTTTTGTACGCCTTGCTACTGTGCGTTTCTAAGTAATTTTTAAATTCATTTGTACTAAGATTGTTCTAATATCAACAGAACACAAACATCAACAATCGATTATAGTTGCTGAGAAACAACCGTTACAGTGAATTTTTTAATGGAAACAAAAACTACTAAACAATCAAAATTTTGAAACATGGATTTGTCACTCAATTTAATAACTTTGAGTAGTCCCAGATAACATGTAGAACGTGTAGAAAATAATACCAAAAGTAATTATCTCGATTATGTTAAACATGATTAAGACCTCTAACAGTTTATTCATGGGAAATGGTAGGGATCCAATCTCAATACAGCAGCATGTAGGTAATGAAGGTGAAATAAATTGAAACTAAGCATCAAGATAGTTTTGATTAGACCATCCACATGAATTAGAGTCAGATGAATATATAGGTCTTCTTAGCATTTATTTAAAGAATATATATAGATAAAAATAACGATAAGATATCCAAATTCAGATATTTAGAAAAAATGAATTAGATGTAATTCAAAATGATGATGGAAGTCATTTTTTGTTGTTATACCATTCACATCCTATAACGGATATTACAATTTTGTACAGAATATACGGTATTTTATTTTGTATAATACAATGTATAATACGCTGTATTATACAAAAAAAATAAAATACGGTATTTTAACATCTCTATATGCACGTCTTATCTAAGTTTATTGTTTTGATATACTTTGAATGGGGAGATCCTTGCAAACTTTGGCAGTATGTCTATTTTGTCTATTAAGGCCTTCAAAAATTTTGCGTTTTGCAAATATTTTTGTCTAACAAAAGTTTGAAAAAATATACTAGAATATATATCCATGTAATCAATAATTGTCAAAATATGGTGAATAATACACAAAACTGGCTATAAATCAAAAAAGCTCCAGCAAACGCAAATTTTCATACAAAACAAAAGCATTCACTAAATACGATGTCATTCCTAGACCCGTTATACGATTAAGCTCAAATTTTAGTACAATGTATGTTTTGGTTTCACCTTTCAGTGCATGTGTCATTTGCCAAGATTTGTTAACAGTCATTTCACTCAAATTCAAAAAGCATAAAAAGCATTGCTTGCCCATCTTGCAAATGTTTGCCAATATTTTAGTCCAACCATAATCCCCTGGAAACCTCTGTGCTGAAAGGGTTTGATAAAAACTTCTATTTGAGTTTTTATGTTTTTTTTAAAAGGTTTATAATTAAAATAAAGAATTGGCATTTAACACATAAAAATATAATATAAATTAATGGTTATGAATTATAATTCAAATTGAATTCAAAATTAAATAATATGCACGTACAAAAAATAACTACTGTGAACGAATATCTAGTCTTCGTGATGCTTTAGCTAATTGCTAGTCCATTTAACCGATCTTCACTCGTTGTGTTACTCAGATACGTTTTAAATCTTCTTAATGTAGAAAATGATCGTTCACAGCTTGATGTTCATACTGGAAGTGTTACGAATATTTGAAGTTGTTTTTTTTCAGTTGGAAAATAAGATTCGTTGCACGCTTTGAATGCATCAAGAGATTTTATTTAGGAGTACTTAAAATATGGTGCCACCATAACTTAAGTTCGCCGATTCCTTCATGTTCGTTGCAGTTAGTGATGCTGGTATAGTTTTCTAAAAGTTTTAACGCGCACTTTTCGTGTAATAAAGTGAAATTTTGTTCATTTGGCAAAAGACACATAAAACTTTTAAAAATTGTTTTATGTTTTAACGACTGTTTAAATTTGCATCCTCATTGAATCCAGAAAAGAAATGAAGATTGCGATACGATAATATTCTTCAGCCTTTTCTGAAACAACGTTGCCGCGATTTTCTTGTCTCCCAGTTAACCGATATCATATTGATTACAAATATTCGTAATATCACTAAAAGTGACATTAAACTACATGTCAGTATCATTTCGAATTCTGCTAAACAAACTTTCTACATTTTCTGCTAACCTTATTGCAGCAGCTAGATTAAAATTGACTTTTTGTAGAAGTCTACTAAGCGGCAGCGTTATAGCAAAAACTTTGGCTATAATATGTAGCGATACTTGAAATTCTTTACTCCGAATAACACATAATAGCTGAATTGCAGCAGAAAAAGCTATCTTATCGTTCCACTCAGAAGTTGTTTCCATTGCAGCTAATAATACTTTTTGAAGTTTTAAAAGACTATTGCTGATTAGATTAAAACTATGAGATGCACAATGGGAGATCAGTTTTTTATTGTATTGTAATGTTTTTTTTAATCTATACGAGTGCGACAACCCCGCGTACTCCAGTCCCCGCTATTGACATAAAAGTTAACGTGTGATATCACATACCACTGGTAATAGCAGTGAGATATACTAGCAAAGGTGATCAGTCAACGATAACACCCTCAATCTTAACTTTGAAATATTCCTTGAATGTGACACGCTTTTGTTTACTCGAAGAAACGAACCTTCATATAACTCTTATGTGTGGGTTTTAATGATTGAACAAAACAGTGCGTCAAAAGATCAAGGATTATGCCACTAGCTGGATTATTGGCAACCCCATTTTGTTTTGTTTTAGCAAATTTTATTAAAAAATTTGCTATTCACCTTTTATTTTACTTTTATTTTCTCTATCATAAAATATTTGTCTATGTCATATTTTATATGTGGTAGGATTTATTGTTTAGTTATTCATTTTTTGACCACTATTGCCAAAACGACCGCTATTGCCGAAGTTCCATCATAGCCCTGACCAACCATGAATTGTGAGTCTATTCCCAAATTAAAATTAGTCTCCATTAAAATATTTGCAAGACTCTTGCCAGTAAGATCAGTTACAGGTACAAACTGTAGAAAATCTTGTCTTATGTTGGATGTATCAATATATCGGAAACACAATGAAAATTGTTGTATGTCAGCTATATCAATAGTCTTATCAGCCACAACAGAATTTAATTTGGCAAAAATTGAGCGAACAACTATTTTGTTGTTCGGACTTTGATATATTGAATTTTTTCCTGAAGCCTCCAGGTGGTTTTTAAATGTATTATCTCCACTCCTGACTCTGATTATAAGTAAAAAAATAAGACTTTAACTAACTCCCTAGCGGCAATAAAGTTAAACTTTACAGCCGTTTGCCAAAAAAAAACTTTATTTTTACAAATTTATATGTTTTTTTCTTTTTTGGACGTAATTATGACGGTAATAAGTCATACTAGAGGGAAGGGAGGGGGCGCCCTGTGTCTTTGCATAAATTTTAAAACAAATATTTTTTTTAACCGAGAATAAAATCACAATCCAAAATAATACGTATTCGCAAGCAAAGCATAAATTGAAATTGAAATGAGAATAAAATTTGGAAGAAATTCAAAAAATTTCGTTTATTTTAGTCGTTTTTGATTTTTTATAACTTTTGTATTCTTTTATTTCTCTTCTGCATGCTCTTCTTTCCTAAGGCTACGCTTTTTCGTGGCTTGTGTATTATATACATGATTTATAAATTTTTGATGTATTACAATTTCATATTTCAAAAAAATTTAAACGTTTGCCGAAAAAATAGTGTCGGAGCAAAAGTGTTTTTTGTTTGACCTCCCCCCCTCCTTGCGTACGCTACTGTTGGAAATCCATGTAATCAATATTAGTCAAAATATGGTAATTACTGCATAAAACTGGCCATAAATCAAAAGAGCTACAACAAACGCAATTTTTTTTAGTTTTGAAATAAAAGCTTCATTCATTCATTAATCAAAGTGTTGCATTTATACGATTTTTACACTTCGTAAGTTCCATCGTGTTTTATACAATTTTTTAGTTATTTTCACTCATATTTAGTTATTTTCAATCTGCCTAACGCATTGTTCTCTGAGTTGCTAAACTACAGAATTATTGACTCTATGACCCACTTGCTAAAAAATTAAGGTTTTAAGTATGTCTAATGTTACCCCTTTTGTAAAATTTATGCAATTTTTTAAATGACCAGTAAAAGATCTACAGTAAATAGATCAGGATGCCGATTATGGAATGCGATTTAAGTTGAAAGCGATTTAGACCCAAATTCTTGTATAAAGGTATTAGTAACGATTTCAGTCTTTAGTTGCAAAACTATTACTTTTGTAAAATGATTGATAAATCATTTTAAATTTGTAATTCACTAGATTTGAATATTTCTCAATTTTGAATTATATATGTATAAGAAATTTATCATTTTATGTTTAAAATGCATTTGATAGGGTAAACAAATTGGTCTTTGTGAGAATTTTAATTTTAGTTCTACGAATTTTTTGGTTTGCCGTTTTATGTATATAAAAATCATTAAAAGTGTTAGATTAAAAAAACAATAAAGTATGTGGTGGATATTTTTATTAGCCGGTGATATTTTGATTTAAAAAAATAAATGCAAAACAGAAATTTTTCAGTTTTTCCTTGGTTCTTGACTGCAAAAAGTGAGTTAACTATATTTTGTTCGTTGACAAAAAATGTGTTTTGTTTCAAAAAGGTTTAAAAATAGTTTGATTTAAATGGAAAATATATGATTGTATAAACGATGATATTAATGAACAAATATGTTGTGTTTTGTAGTTTTTCTTGATATGTATGAATGGACCTCTTTTAATTTTATTGATAAATTAAAATTTGGTAATCATTTAGTTGTGTATGTAATTATATATCTGGAGAAAATGTGAAGGTGCGTTGTTTTGAGTTTTTGATCGATTATTTGGTTTTCTATCGAGTTATTTGTTCAAAATAACTTGTTAATAATTTGTTCAATTAATTCAAAATATATTGAATCTAACTCTGAAGACTGAAATATTGTGTTGTAGTTATTATGTTGGGAGGTCTATTTACATTGGCGTAACTAGGAAATTGTTCTAGGGTGGGCCTGGTCCCATAATATTGCTGAGGAAAATAATTAATAAATTTTCCGTTTTTATTTCTTTCTTTTAATACATAACGGGTGTGTCCATTTGAAGTTTATTTTCAAATTTACTATAAATTATATTTTTTTCTAGGTTATTTATGTTAGGTGAGTATGCAGTAGCTGTCACTAAAAACACAACATCAGGACGACATAGTAAGACCAAAATACGTAGGTTGTGATACCAAAGAATCTCGTTCCCCGACTCGAACTATTTGGTGCTTCTCATGAAGCTAAGTATTTGCGTGAGTTTATAATTACCCAGGTCTGTGAGAGTTTTAAATGTGTGCGTTCCAAAAGAGTTTTCCGTAGAAAGGGCGAATGCTAAACACGTGCAAAGTAGATGAAACGCTGGTTCCTCCTGATCCTCACCCTTACAGCTCCTTCAATCAGTACTTGGGTGCTCTCAACGAATTCAGTAACCAGTGAAGACTTTACCAATGAACCAATATTTGCCTACTCAAGGATATAAGTTCTTTGGAACGCTGCAGGTCTAGTGTGCGAAAGATTAACCTGCTTATCTTGCAGCTAATTTTGTTTGACTACCACCCTATAGGTTACGCATTTACCCCTTTCATAAGTTAGTTGTTTGAGAGGGGCAAACGACCCGCTTAGAGCTTCCATTGCTTATAGAAGATCGAGTTGAGTCCCTTGCTTAGCAAGTGCTTCCGTTATATAGTTGCCCTTAACGCCACTGTAACCCGGCACCTATAGCATATGAACGGTGAAATTAACGGTGTTTAGTGTCACTTTTGATGCCGTTGCTACTACATCTGCCGATTTTAATGCAGTTATTTATGTTTATATTTAGATATATGTTTGTGTAAATAATAAATTAGTCCAAGAGCTAGTGAAACTTTTGGGTAACGGTCGTTCTGTAAGGCTAGAATTTTTTTTAGTGATAATTCATGAAATGTGAAGTACGGAAACCACAACTTGGCAGGCATCAGCCGTGCACGTCATCATATGTTTGAAAGTGTAAAAAAAATTTAAAAAAAACTTCCTCTCCAAATTTTGTAAATACTTTTGTGGCAGTATTATTGGTAGTACTTATTAAATTGAAATGAAGATCAGTGATATGAACTGTAAAATTTTTTCCCATACTTGTCAATAAATAGTTCGATTTGGTTTATTTCTAATACTTTAACGGTAGGTGGTTTTTTCTATCGAGATGATCATATATCACAAATAAAAAACAAATAATTTAATTAAATGTTGATGCTAACGTTTTGAAATAATTTTGAACAGTAAATTCTTTAGTTCCCTAACTGTTATATACTTCATGAGCTTCGTGTTCTAGGGGGGGCCAAAATTCGTCTAGAGGAGGCCGGGCCCTCTGGGCCCCTACATAGTTACGTCTATGTCTAATTACAATGTCTGAATTTCAGCAATTGGGCGTTTCCTAGTATATATAATTACATATCAAATTGAATCATTTTTACAGATATATTTTGAATTTACATTTTATTATTACTTATTATTATTTGTTTAACATGGATATTTTTACAAAATTAGACAAGTTTTTAGTTCTAATATAAAAATATTTTGAAATTGAATTATTTTTGAAAGATGGTGCATTGTAGAAAGTTGATTTTTTTGTTGTTTGTGCTGCCGAAGTTTTGAAAGCGACGTGCTTCAAGGCGACGTATCACTATTAGAAAAACAGGTTTAAAAATATGGTTAAAAACACTCACAATAGTAGCTTAATAAATAATTGAAATTCTATCATAAAAAAATTATTATAATATGGTAATGAAAAGTAAAAATTGGATTAAAAACAACATAAACAATAACACGAACCTTAGGGTATATGATATACGGCGGAAATGAATAAGAAAATTTATGTTTTGTTTTTCAGAAACAATACAAAGGTTGAAACGGCAAAAAGCTGGGGCGATGGCAAAAAAGCTTTGGAAAAAACCTAAAAAGGGGAAAACACATACGCGGCGGTTTTATACAAAAGATATTTGTTTGGTAAAAAGAATGGGAAGGTGGATGCCATTGTGGTATGGGAGCGATCTTGGGATGATTTTATAATTGATAGTTTTAATTGAGGTAGGTGAGGTCCGCCATTAAGTTGATGGATTTGGGTTTTAAAAGGGCTATGTAACAGGACTCCAAAAAGTTACAGTTTTAAAAGATTGATTGGGAGGATAGGATTTTGGTATGTTGAAAGTCAAAGGACTTAAATGCTCAATCAAAGCGTTGTTTGATTCAGCAGAGTGGTTAAATACTGAGATATTCTATTGTATCCTAGTTTTAAGTTGTTGTTTAGTTTGAGCAACACAAACATAATCTCAATCAACGCTGTTTAGTAGCTCAATAACGTTGAATTGAGCCATGGTAGGAAGTCGGTCTTTTACACAGGAGAATACAAAGGAGTTTAGAGAAGTAGGGTAGAAAAAGGCTAGACGGACTTCAGGAAATTTGTTTTTGGAAAAATTAGTAAGGATGTTTTTAGAACCGTCGAAATGAGAAAAAGAAATGTAAACAGGGTCGACTAATGGAGTAAGTGGGAGCACAGGGGATGAAGAAAGGGCTTGGTGTTTATTGAAGATCTTATTGATTTTGTTTGGAAAGTTATTATTTTGTAGAACTGAGGTGAACTAATGACTGTTTTGTTGTATCTATTTTGTATCACACAAGAAAAGGACGTGTTTGGTATAGAAATATACTATGTTAAATTTTGTGTTGAAGCAGTGTGTGGATTAAAAGTTTATGTTTTTCATGGTACTATGGTACCACTTGCTGAAGATGGTGCGGTCACAGTTGCGAATGATGCTGAAATTTTAAAAGCGTTATTTATTATTTTTGGGGTTAATTAGATGGAGAGGAAGATGAAGTTGAAAGCGGTTAGAGTTGTACGCGGAATTACATTCCGTATGACTCACTTGGGTCAAAAAAGTTTTTTTTCAACCTTCCTCACTCTCACCCCTTCAAAACAGAGAAAAATATTTATGCGAAACTTAGCTATAGTTTTCGTTCAGAGTTTATCAAAATTCCTTTCTTTGGAAATTTTGCAAATTTTTCTGTCTATTGAGCTTGAAACCCAAGGGGAGGGACTGACTTTTTTGACAATAATTCAATGTGTCAATCTGTGCATGGCAAAATTCTGAAAAAAATACAACGTTTCTTAAATTAAGTGCTCTGTCATATGATATCTCACACGACTTTAAACGGTGTTTTTCCCCCTTCTCATTCGCACCCCCTTTATAAATACGAGTATGAGTATTTTGAACTTCGCTATATTTTTCATTCTTTTTTCATTCATTCATCACTTTTTTATATTTCCAAAAACTGTTAAAGTTTTTTATTAGTTAGTTCGGAAAAAAACACGAAAAAACGCTATTATTATTTTTATTCCATAAATTATGTAGTGAAAAATTCTAAATTATATTTTTAAGGTATACTAAATTCAAGCCCTTTCATATGATACCCTATTTTACTCGGTAAAAACAAGTATTTTCTTAAATGCCTTACATCGCAGTCCCGTAAAAGAAACGTCCACAACTTTTTTTTTATATCTGTCATCTTTAGGTAACAGGCTAGTTTTATATGCATCTTTAATTGCAGGTCCACAGGATTTACAATTTATGAAATAATCGGTTTTAATACAAAAACACATTAAAGTCTCACCAAGAATGTTCTGTACAAAAAACGGAACCCTAAAAATGAGCTATTTTCTGTAAAAATAATTAAAGTTTCAGTTTTTAATAATACATTAAAGTAAATTAAAAATATAGTAAGGCTTCAAAGATTAATATTTCCATTGATTTTTATTTCTTACTTATATAATTTTATAAAATCATTTTTTTTCTACATAATATCAACCGCTTGGATTTTGCCGACTTTTATGGTAATAAAAAATATGTAGAAATTTTTTACAAGAATGTTACTTTTTATTTATAGACAAAAATATGTAAAAAATATCTATAATTTCCAAAAAAAAACATTGCCACAAGCCAATTTTTATTTTAATTATTTTTATTTAAAGTCTCACTCTTTACTTTAAAACGAGATAATATTTTTTTAAATTCATCAAGTTGTTCTCTAGATACATTATAATGAACATTATGATGAACCTAGATACATTATGATGAACCAATAGGTGAATGTAAAAACATTCGTTTATTGGGTGTCACAATTTCAAATGACCTACTCTGGAACGATCATGTAATGGCGATGGAAAAAAGCGCGTCTAAAAAACTCGGCTTCCTAAATAGATGCAAAAAAATTTTCACTCCTTAGCAATTGCTCCATGTTTATAAGTCCTATATTCGTCCCTGCATGGAGTACTGTTGTCAAGTTTGGCCCTCTTGGACTCTGTTCAAAAGCGGGCTATACGAATTGTAGGTGATCGAGCTTTGCCATCAAAGCTTGATTCCCTACAACATCGTCGCACTGTTGCTGACCTCGTTGTTTTTTACAAATATCGTCATCTACAGTGCTCAGATGAAATCAGCGGCATCATGCCTCAAACTTATTCTTACCCCCGTTCCACACCAACCAGTGAAACGGTAAAGATCCCGCGCTGTCATACTGGCAGATCGCAGAGAGACTTCTTTGTCTGAACTGCGTACAAATGGAATAGTTTGCCGGAACACTTAGTCTTAGGTGGCTTCAACCCGCAGAGGTTTAAAGAAAGCGTTAATCATCACCTTAGAACGCCAGTTGTTGTGGGACCCAGGTCTAGACCTAGGTCTTAAAAGGTATTTATGTGTTGTTGTGACACATATTCTAAACCCTATTACACAACACATTTTATTAAAAAAAAAAATATATGAAAGCCGTAGTATAAAAAGTACCCCCATCTCGAGAACCACAAATAAATAGAAATAAACAGACAAATTACTTAACGACAAATTAAATCATTTATAATAAAAAAATTTTAAATTACAATTTTTGATAATTCGTTATTAATATTAAAACAACTCAAACATAACAAGGGTAGGAGGTTTGATATTCCTCCTGTTTTTTGCACAATGTTTCATAATTTTATAATTTCATTATTTTATTATAAAATAGTAACAATTGACTTTTAAGGATTTTTTGGAAATTATAGAAATATTTCGGAGAGTAACAGTTTACTATTTAGAAGCCAACTAGGTTTACCAAATAATCCAAATCAAAAACAAACATCATATGCCGAAAACAATAACTTATATATTGATTTTCCTCTTAAATAATAACTATTTTTAACTTATTTATTAAACAAAATTTGAGTTGCGAATTAAAAGCCGTTAAACTAAATCGTAAATATTTCAAAAACTCTTAAAAGTTAAAACACAACACTAACAATATATCTTTTAAAACGGTTTTGTATCATAAGTAAAAATACTGATACGTTTAAAACTAACTAAAACATGAATTAAATCACTAAATTTAAACAAATACTTACCATTATAATATATGTTCAGTTAAAATTTTTGAAAACATTAACTCGAAAGGTAATGTTTATTTGACAGCACAAAATCGCTTATTGATGCCCACATAATAATATCCACAAAAAATGGTCTATTTTTATTTCATTGCGATTACTAATACATTGCAATATTTTCTCATGTACGTACACAATATTTTTTGAAAGCGATGCGATTTTGCTTGAATCGTATTCCATAATCGGCATCCAGAGTTTACTTTTATTTACTCAAAACCGCTAACTTCCTAATTGATTTGATTTCGAATTCAACCCAAAATGAAATATTTTAAATGAAACAAAAAACTCAAATATTCTAAAATCCAAATGTTGTTTACAGTATTTAAACCATTTGAATTCCGTTAAAAATGTTTTACCTTTATTAATAATAAATGTCTATTAGGTATTAAAAAGTATGTTGTCCATTTGTGTGTAAAAACTCTCTACACACGTTTATGGTTTGGGGATGAAACTGGATTAAAAATTTATTTAGGTTTATGCTTGCTATTTTAATCCGTTATTGTTCGACATTTTTTGTTGTTTGGTTTTAGTTTTATTTTATGTAATGAAAGTATAAATAAACAATTCAATAAAAATTTACTTCCATAGATTTTCTAGCTAATACAAGTACTCGTAATGTTACAGCTATTTATTTTGTTTTGTTTAATTTAAGTTTATTTAACATTGTTCTCGTGTATATTTATTTATACATACTGGTGATATGGAAATAACACACCACAAGCTAAATTTATATGCATTATTTTAAATAATATTAATCTTTGGTTTAAAATTAGTTTTCGTAACATAAACTCAGTTTGACTGTGTTTGATATTAAGATTTTCATTAATTAACTAATTTTAATTTGTATGCTCAGTTGCTCTTATTTATAAGTTATAGCCTCAGTGGTTTTCTTTTTTTAAAATTAAATCAATATTTTTGGAAAAAAGATTGAATGAACTGTTAATAACTGGTAAAGATAATCGGTTCTTAGATAATTGGTGAAGATAGTCTAGTAAATGACGGTATTCGGCTCCGAATTTTTTGAATTAGAATAAAGTTTTTTAAAATTTTGACAGTAGTTGGGAATAGCTCAAAAATCAAAATTTACCTTACGCGATGTGTACTTTTACTTTGAGGCTTATTAGCCCGTCTCTAGGGTAGAAATGTGTATGTTTAAAATAAAAACGGAAATCTATTAAAATAACAACGGAACTTTAAGTAGTAGACATTTTTTTTTTTTTTTTTTTTTAGTTTTGTTTTATTTCTCAAAAGTTTTCAATACAGGAAAATATAGATTTAAAATGTTCAGCGAAATAACGAAAATTATAGATATGATTTTAAAAGAAAACAAATAATACTAACGAGTGACGTATAATAAAATCAAATAATTAATTCTTAACATTAGAAAAAATTTATCCTTGATATAATTCATAATTTTTTTCATTTAATAATTTAAATTACTTAATATATTTTAACTTTATTTTTTATTTTTTTAATTTACTTTATTTTAATATTAAATTCAATTGAATTTCATTTCTTAATTCAAATCGCTTATTTTTGGATTAAACTCAAACCTCGATTTGAATAAGTGAACATATTACGCGTGGTGACTCAAATTATAAGCTTCGATATAGTCATTAAAAAGTTTTTCTTTCACTTTGCTTTTAAAAGTAGAATAAATTCTCAAATTAACCTATTTTAGTTTTCTTTAGTTGCATTTAAATAAGAACTTTTTATTTTCGATAAACTATCAACTTCAACAAAATCTAAAAACATGCTATCTAACATCTAATTAAAATCTCAAAAAATTATTTTCGTACTATTGATTCTCATAATACTACTTTACACCCAAATAAGCACCTAAATCAACACCTTCCTAAAAACTTATCATATTATAAAAACATGATAAGTGCTATCAATTCTGTCAACTAAAAAACTAACATCTCATTTGTATCTTCAAAAACTGTTTACGATCAATTTCGATCATGTACTTTTTTTTGCGAGGCGACCATGTAGTCATAGCCTTACATGTAGACTGCTAATTCCTTTATGCCATCCTCATATTCAAAAGCTGACGACCTTTTTGAAAAAGCCAACAGCCTTGAATTGTAGACTTTGCAGAAATCTTCTATCCCTAGATAGTTTGGTCCTAACATGACGCTTCGGAGCCCTGAGAGAGCCAAACATTCTCCCACAATGTGAGGGACTGTTTCATACTCGAAGCCGTACCATATGTTTATTCACATGATGCTGACCTGTTGGTAGTTCCACTGTTAGCCTACAGTCTGATCGAGTCAGATTTAACAGAAATTTGGTGGTTTGCTGGCTCAACTCTGGAGTGAACATCTTGGAGACCTTGTAGCCTTCTGTGCTACTCCATTGCGAGTTACTGAACCGAAAGAGAACTTGTTCGACTTGCAATCTTATCCTACCTTTCGATATACCACTGGCTGGTTCAGGGCCTAACTCATTAGCTGTTTTGTTCCCGAGATTCCTACTATGCCCTGGTGTTCATATCAGTGATATGCTGTTCTTGAGCCCGAGATAATCCAAGGAACTAGAACATTCTTGCCCTAGTTTTGACTTAATAGTATAATTTCCCAGAGCTTAAAGAGCAGCTTGGCTATCAGTAAAAATATTAATGATCTTGCCAGACCACTTAAGCTCCGTCGCTCGCCGCGATGCTGCATTTATGGCGAATACCTCAGCCTGAAAGACTGTGCATTATTTGTCAAGTGGAAATTGCAGCCTTAGATCTTCATTACTGAAGTAAACCGCAGTTCCTGCACCATTTTCAGTAAGAGATCCATCTGTGTAGATGTCGAACGTGTTGGCCGCACTGTCCAATAGCAAATTAGCTGAAGACCTGTCCTCTTTCATTGGAATTACAACTCTATACTGCTTTTGAAAGACAGTTATAGGTACTTTGTCATCAGTCGGCATGGACAAATCTGTCAAGTGTTCTTCTTGATCCCTCCATAGCGTTGATGGTGTTTCTCAGGAGTTCGAGCCCTTTTGTTGCCTTAATAGCCTCCATTTTTTACAAATATGTGCAAGGGTAGAAACCCTTATAAGACCTGCAGAGTTGCTGTGGGCGTTGTACTGAAAGCACTAGTGATACATAAGCAAGCAAGCCTTTGTGCCGCCTCCAGTTTTTTTTTCATATCATGATGTACTTAGTTTAACTAAAAAATATAATAATTTCAGTTTTCCATCAGACATCATTGAGAGCAGATATGACATCATTTTATGACTAATAAGTATCAAAATACTCATTAGAACCTAAATATTCTATCTAAAAATAGAAAGAATATGTAAAGTAGAATTAGTAAGACCTAATGTGAAAACTATTCCACAAGGCAGTAGTAATAACTCACAATTTCCAAATTTTTAATAATATATTACTTTTTTATTATAAATTAAATATTAAACATATGCACAGTTTGAATGATTAAACCACAATCAAAATTTTATTTACAATCAATTTAAAATCTAAACGGACTATCTTTTTATACATAACAATTATTTTTTATGGCTATATATTAAAATTATATATTTTTATTTACTTAAACAGCTGATCCATATTATAGTTGAATACGCAAAGCCCAAAGTTTATAAATTGTATTAAGATTATGATGTTCGTAAACATTCCGGCCACCATGAATCAATAGATTCAGCATACTGGAAGAATACATAATTTGCCAATTGTTCTCTTTATTATTCCATTCTTTGTTTGAATTACAACTACTCGAACTAGTTTATCTTCGCCTGGGAT